>VDFB02352102.1:0-11469 GCA_007258455.2 Sequoia sempervirens | reverse complement strand
TCTTTGAAGGTCTCTAGTTGGGTTTCCATGGTTGTTGTTCACCTGCTGAACAGAGGCACATACCTCTCTTTTTTTGGCAATATAAAACTATCTATATTACAAAGCAAAAAAGAACAAGTAGGAAAAATGGGTAATGCTCCTTAGTGAGTCTGACATAGAGTACACAGAAAGAAAATCAATCAAGGGACATGCCATTGCTGATCAGTTAGCAGATGCTCCTACATAGGCATTCCAACCTCTCATAACAAAGTTCCCTGACGAAGCAATCTTCAAGCTAGATACATCTACAACGTGGAAGATGTACTTTGAAAAATCCTACACACAACATGGTTCAAAAGCTAGTGTCTTATTTATCGCACCACAAGGGAACACTATCCCTAAGTCATATATAATTTCCTTCTCGTACACAAACAACATTGTTGAATACGAAGCTTTGCTAACAAGTCTAAGGGAAGCTATCAGATGGAAACTCAAAAACTTGCATGTCTATGGAAAATCACAGTTAGTGGTTTGACTAGTCAACAACGAGTACGAGATAAAGGATGAAAAATTGGTTTAATACAAGAAAATGGTGGATATTCTATGAAAACTAGGGAAAGGGGGGTCAATTCAATCTGTAGACATCTAGATTTAATCACTTCCATATGATTAAATTTGCTGCCTTCTTGTCTATCACATTAATATTAATTTATTAAATTAATATTACACCTTTCGCCTCACATTGGTAAAGTATTTAACTTAATAATTAAATGCTTTATCTTTCACCTTTTTCCTTTCTAAATTAAATAAATACACTAATTTATTTAATTTAGTCATTTTTCCCCTTTTGATTTTAAATCAATTTAAAATTCTTCATTTCTCTCTCCTTGTCACATCCTTGCCCTAATATGAATTAATTTAATTAATTCACGATTATGATGTGCATTCTCTTAATCAGAGATTGATGTCACATCCTCCTACATTTGCCACTTGCCTCTAATCTTCCATTAATTAGCCTAATCCAATGTTTGCACAACCTTAACCAAGGTCATTAGCTATTTCTAGCACCACTTTTTGGTCAATACTTCCATTTTTTTCCTTTTTAGATGTTGACTCTCCTTCCCATGAGAATTTTTAATTCTCATTTATTTATCCCATGTCTCTCTCCTCCCTATGTGAATTTTTAATTCACATTCCATTCTTCCAAGACTTCTAGAACCTTGGACTTGTCACAATCTCCACATGTGACCAAGTCCCACCTTTTTGGAGCCCACCTTTTATCCTCTAGATCATCCTATGAATGTGAATTTTTAATTCACACTTATCCCCCCAACCACCTTTCACTTTCCCATGTAGATTTTTGAGGAATTCCAAAATTCCTCAAGTGTCTCTTTCACTCCCACTTGGGGACAAGAAATCCCTTTTTGTGGAAATCTTCTCACTCCCCAAGGTGCATGTCCTTTTTCCACCTCATGTACCTTTTTGACAACTCATCTCCACCTCATATCCCTTTATCCACTTCACCCTCCACATGTCAAGATGTGAGGGATTGTGGGTTCTCAACCCACCATAGCCCTTCATCTTGGCCTTGTTGGAGCAATATTGACCGTTGAATTCTCTAGAGAATTCAAATTCTCCTATAAATACCCCCTCCTCAAGGGCATTTTCAACACTTTGCATTTTGATAACTACATGCTGTCCATTTGAATCCTCTAGCCTTTTCAATCATTTAACCATCTTTGTTAATCATTTTGCATATTGAAGCTTGCATTTTAGTCACTCAATCCATCATCTAAGGAGCACACAATCAATTCCAAGCAAGGGCCAATCAAGGAGAAATCAACAGCAAGGAAGGTGAAATCGTTTGTGTTTTATTTAGTCCATTTTCCTTATTGTTTATCACTCTTTTGGCTAATCTTGAGGTGTCTTTGGTATTTTATCACTTGCATTTTTAAGTTGTTTTGCATATTTAGAGTAGGATAGATATCAAGGTATACATTTCTGGCACGCCCGGTGGGACCCACAAACGGGTTCTTATATTTAACCCTTATTTTAGCTAAGAATTGTGCAGGAAAAGGTCGCAGAAAGGCAGAAGTGCCCCTGTTTCTGCCGCAGAAAGGCGGAAGCGCCCCTATTTCTGCTGCAAAAAGGCAGAAGCGCCCTCTGCCTTGTCGCAGAAAGGCGGAAGCACCCTCTGCCTTGCTGCAGAAAGGCAGAAGTGCCCTCTGGTCTGTTCCAGAAAAGCGGAAGCGCCCCACATCTCAAAGTTTTACTTTCCTCTAACGAGTTAGCTGTGATTAGGGATAAATTTAAAAAGATTTTCTAACACGTTTCTTACAGTGGGAGGGGCACAACTTTCTTGTTTTCTTGGAAATCTAACTAGTTTGTTGCAGAAAGGCGGCAATGCCCCACCTTGTACGTAGCGCCCCACCTTGTACGCAGTGCCTCGCTTCTTACGCAACGCCCCACCTTTTGCGCAGCGCCCTCTGCCTTACCGCAGAAAGGTGGCAGCACCCTCTGCCTTACCGCAGAAAGGCAAAAGCACCCCGATTTTTGCTGCAGAAGGGCGGAAGTGCCCCAAAACAACACAGTTTGGAAGGTAAAACAGTTATTTTTGCTTCGTTTTTGCTCCCGTTTTTTGCTGTTTTCAAATAGTAACCCTCTAACATCATTTTGGCAAGGATAGTGGTGTTTTTTGCTAATGTTTTGCAGCATTTTGTGGCAAAATTTGATCAAGGACGAAGAAGAAGATAGCTAACATTTGCTTGCAGGGCCATTTACTTGATCAAATTTTTGAAAAAAAAAAAAATTAATTATCTTTGCTGTTTTGGAACATAGTCTAATTAGGGGGATTGAACTTTGCTGCTTGCTGTGATTGCTTGTTTTTATGTTACCCAAGGGGGCATTAACTTGTTTTCGCTTTCCCCTTGCACTTCGTGTGAGCCTAGGGAGTAGTTGGAGACAGTTAGTGTCTTCTTCCTAGTGGGACCTGCTTGGAGATTTCATCACCCCAAGGGACGATTCCAACCACGTGTACCGGCGGGGTATATAAAGGGGGGAGAATGAAAGTTGTACCCCAATCCAGTTGCGTCGTAATTGGCGGAGCGTCGAAGCTAGGGTGATACCTAGATAGGCGTGAAGAGTTGGTCCGAGCCTTTCAGTATCTCGCTGGGGTTCCCGACTCACGCTTGTGACGGACTGGTGTTCACGGTTGTGCCTCACGTACCGAGAGTATATCGAGGACTCCCTAGAAGCCTTGTGCATCCTAGATTAAGACTTTGCCTTGCCATACCCTTAATATTAATCATAGGATTGTGCTTGCTTGAAGTGTTTTCTGTGAAAGACCTATGAAATCTTTGACACTTTGGCCTTACTATCATTTTTTCGTCCTTTCCATAGCCTTTACCATTGAAATCAAGTCCCGATCCTACTGCAGAAAGGCGGAAGCGCCCCTATTTCTGGTACAGAAAGGCAGAAGCGCCCCTGATTCTGCTGCAGAAAGGCGGAAGTGCCCCTGTTTCTGCTGCAGAAAGGCGGAAGCGCCCCTGTTTCTACTGCAGAAAGGTGCAAGCGCCCCTGTTTCTGCTGTAGAAAGGCGGAAGTGCCCTTGATTCACTGCAGAACGCTGCCTATGCCCCTGATTCACTGCAGAACGCTACCTATGCCCTTGATTTTGTAGTCAATGCCCTGAAAGTACCCCATTCAGATTCATTTAGCCTCTAAATCACCACTTAATCATTCCCAACTATTATCCCATTATCCTAAGTCTCCATTTTATCATTTTAAGCCTCCCAAAACCTCCATTTTATCCATTTAAACCCCCATTCTATCACTCCAAATTTTCACGAATCATCTTTAATCTACCTTTTCATTTTAATTTTCCATTCACAAGTCAATACCCTCACCTAACAAACATCACAACGTTACCATTCACACCTCCTAAACACCACCCATAGCCAAACCGCCCCAACCTTGCATTACAAAGTGGTTACCTAAATTGACTATAGTGCTTGAACTTGATTATTGGTCTTTAACTTTGACCCCAATCAATTTGCCTCCATCTTGAGGTGAATTCGGTGTTGTAAGTTATCATCCGTAGCCCAATCAATCCATTCCTAGCTTAAGGTGGATTCGGTGCCGTAATCATCCTATTAATCAATCAAAGCTCTAGGGTCACTAAGGGTAATCCCACGTGATCAAGCTTAAGGTCCCTCTCTTACATCTTCCAATCCAATCCCAATCCAAAATCCTAATCAAATCAAATCCCATCCAATCCAAATCCAATCCAATCCAAATCTGATCCAATCGAATCAAATCCAATCCTAATAAAATCTAATCTAATCCAATCCAATCCAAATCCGATCCAATCGAATCAAATCCAATCCTAATCAAATCAAATCCAATCCAATCCTAATCAAATCCAATCCAATCCAATCAAATCCAAATCCAATCCAAATCCAATCCAATCCAATCAAATCCAAATCCTAAATCTAATCAAATCCAATCCAATCGTAATCTAATCCAATCCAACATATCCCAACAAAATCTGATCCAAAATCCAAACCCCATCTAAATCGCACCTTACCCAATCATAATCAAATCATTTGACAAGGTCATTAATCCGCTCATCTCACATTTGCATGCCCGTTCAGACCCGTTCACAAGCAAAGAAGATGGCCGACCGTCAAGCTCAAAATGCCCAATCCAACAATCCTCAAGATCCCAAGAACACCTCATCAGATCCCAACAAAGGTACCGACATCACTCATGATCCCCATAACAGTACTTCATCACACTCCAACACTGAGAATCAGAATAACTCGCCACATGGAGAAGAGAGCATGGTTAATCAACCTGAACTCACACTTGAGGAACATTTTAGTAATCCTGCCAATGTGCAAATGACCGACCGTTTGCTTGCGAAACATGGGGAAGAAATCTTGGCCCACTTGATTGAGAAGGGTGTTAAACCTCCCTCCAATGTTGACTTGTCCAAATACAAGGGTGCCCCATCTCACGTACTCCAAGGGTCCCAAAATGCACCCGAAGGTTCATACTTTTCCAATGTTCCTCCAATTGAGGGTTGGCATCAACCTGAATTTGGCAATGCCGTCCTTTATCAGGTTAATTATCCCCCACATACTGCGACCTCAGTTATAGGTGGATCTCAGGTGCCCGATCCTAATAATCCTTTCGCTTATGGCATGCCACAAAACATTCTGCAACCTCCGCCATTAACATTAACCACACCCCCTCCTTTGAACCCGCCTACAGTCAATATTGGGGGTACCTCCTTTGCTACATCGCTTCCGCCTCCTGGGACCCCCAGCACAACACCTCAACAGGTTCCCCCACTTACCATTCCGCCTCAAATGCCTCCACAAGGCACACCCCAGCTGAACATTCCAAACGGAACCCAACAACCTCTTTCACAAAATGTACCCACACAACCTCCGTCGTCTCATCCACAACAACCTATACCCAATACTTTGACCTCTTCACAACAACCATCCTACCAATCACAAGGCAATCCATCTCAACCGCCTACCCAAACCATATCTCCCTTTCTTGCGTCCCTTTTGCGTCCAAAGGTCCAACCACAACATAATATCCCGCCTCAGTCCACACAGCACTCGACGCCACAACAACAACCTCCACAACACTACTACTCCCATAACCAACAACAATTTCCCCAACAATCGCTTTATACGACCTCCCTTCCATCACAACAATACCCCCAATACCAACAAATCAACGCGCAACGTCCCATCCAAGTTTCCCAACAACTTGCCCCACACTCTTATCAAACAAATCCATATTATGTCCCACAACAACAACCCCCATATCAACAGAATCCCCCGTCTTACCAGCAAACCATGTCATCATCCAATCATTCAAACCCGCATTTCAACAATCCGACACCCTTTCAACAAGATCCCTCATCTTTCTATCATCTATATCCCCCCAACCCACCACCAGCTAGCTCGGACTTGTTGGAAATCAAAGCTGCCCTTAAGGACCTTCAAGCAGGGGGCACAAAACAATCATTCAAATTTGAAGATATATGCCCATATCCGTTCGATCCATCCATCTCATTGATCCCATTCCCTAAACATTTCAAGATTCCAAAATTTGAAAAATACAAGGGAGACAAAGACCATAAGGCCCACTTGCAAGAGTTTTATGCACAGTGTCAAGAAGTCATGTATAGTGATAACTATCTCTTACGTCTGTTCCCAAGAAGTCTAGCAAGCCATGCCCTAGATTGGTTCATGACTCTCGAAAAGGGGTCTATAAAAACTTTCACAGACTTATCAGAACAGTTTGTATCCTACTTCTCCTTCAATTTGTGGAAGGATACTGACACCTTAGATCTCTTGAAAGAGAAACAACGGGATGGAGAAACCTTTACCAGCTACCTCCAACGGTGGCGTGCATTAGCCAAGTCGAATGAAAAATCCTTTGAAAGAAAAAGACATGGTCACTCTTTTTGTGGAAAATTCACATCCCGATATGGCCCACAATTTTAGACTACACTGTGTCACCACTTTCGCTGAGATAGTGGAAAAGGGACCTATCCTTGAACATGCCCTTATCGCCAAAGGACACATTAAAATACACAGTCATGACAAAGAACGGTCATTCGGAGATAAATCACGATTTTGGAACAAAAACAAAAATGCAGTGAATGATGGAGTGACAGACACCAAACATGTCCAAGTGGCTAATGCATCCCAAGGGCAACAACAGTCTGTACCCAACGCCATATCAGTACCGCAGGGGGCACCTCGTCCCCCTCAGCAGTCAAATCAAAGGAATCAAGGGAACACCAAATGTCAATACACCCAATTGGGTGAACCCTTAAGTGTCATTTTCAATAAATTGTTGCAAATCAATTACCCCATCACATACCCTGTCACCAAACCATTCGATGAGTCCAAACCCAAGCCGGCATGGTTTAAAGAAAATGAGTATTGTGACTTTCATAAAATCAAAGGACACTCCTTGAATAAGTGTCAGGGTTTAAAAAATTATGTCCAAGATCTCATTGATCGAGGAGATATCAAGGTTGACCCCAGTCAACCTTCGTCGTCCAATGCTCAACTGCAAATCTATCAAAACGCCTTCCCAAACCATAGTCAAGGTCCTAGCACCTCCACTAGTCATCCCCAAAATAATAGCACCAATAATGTGAATTACAAGAATGTGCCCTTCAATTATGAAGGCGTTATTCATTACATGAGCAGGTGGAACCCCGAGTATCCATGATACACGTTAAAGCCAAAGACCCTCAATGTGCTGTGACTACGCGACGGGCCCGCATCACCGTCCCTGCAGCCTCCACACCCATCCAACCCGCTCCTGTGAACTCTCAATATAACATCCTTGATCACCTAAGGAAGACCCCAGCTCATATATCTATTCTGGATTTGCTTAAGTCTTCCCCGGTACATCAAGAGATCCTCAATAAAGCCTTGCAGGAAACCCATGTCCCAAACGACATCGACCCCACACAATTCCAAGCTTTGGTGGGACACTTGGCTTTGTCTCACCACCTCCACTTCAGCCAAAATGATATGCCCAACATTGGCATCAATCACAACCGCCCCCTACATATCGAAGTCATAATTGCCCGTCATAAAATAAAAAGGGTCTTGGTAGATAATGGCTCTGCCCTTAATCTATGTACTTTGAAATTCATAAAACAGATAGGGTATTCTCAAGCGGACCTAAGCAACCAGATAATTACAATCAAGGCTTATGACAATGCAGAAAGAAATTCAGAAGGAATTATCAGTCTCCCTATCCAAGTGGGACCTGTGCTCCAGTATACTACCTGCCATGTCCTTGATCTGGACTTACCGTATAATCTCCTCCTTGGCCACCCATGGCTCCATGCTATGCAAGCTGTTCCATCCACATACCATCAATGCCTCAAATTCCCAGTTAACGAACAGGAGGTCACCATCTATGCCGACCCCCAACCATTTGAGTATTGTCAAGCTTTAGAAGCATCTTTTCCCCATTTACATTATTGTCCTGGGGTCGAAATGGGGGCCTCCCAGTCATTATCCTCCAATCCATCATCCTCCAATCCATCATCTACCATAATCACCACTCCATCCTCCGCCACTAATCCTTCAGTCACTGGAGTCCAGATCATTGACAAAGGGTGCGGTGAGTATGAAATGCATACGGCTCTTAATGTAGCCACCATGCCACTGTCACCACATGAGTACGGTCAACCCTCACATGCTATACAAATGGAAGACAAGATCATCACCTTCAGCGGTAAAAACATTCCTACTATCACTTTCAGGTCCCCGAGTGTCAAGGTCGATGCGCCAAAGGAAGACATAAGTCAGTGGGTCTACCGCGAAGAGCCCGAACTAGAAACTCCTCTAAAGAAATATTTTCAGGAAAAGTATCCTTGGCCAATAAAGTTCGTGGAAAAGCATAACTACCAAGGTAGAGGCCTAGGAAAAGAGGAACAAGGGCGATTGCAACCTATTGATACACAACAGTTACCAAAGAAGGTAGGAATTGGGTATGACAACAAACAGAAAAGCCCTGCAACGTCATATAATACTTCCAATAGTATCACTATGGACGATGGCTCATTGGAAGACATACCCGAGGAGGAATCCATCATACATGCATATGATGATGTCGATCACATTGATTTATCCTCCATGTTCGAATGCCTATCTGTTTGCACCATCAGCCTATCCCTCTGTCACCCTGAACTCATTGACTGGGACCTACACAACACCACACCTGTCAGTATGACTACGGACACCTACGTCAACCTTATGGGATTGGGGGAGGATGAACACTCCAGTCGCAAAAATAAAAATCAGAAAAATAAAAAGAGGTCATCTAGTGAAAACCTCCCTGAGGCGCTTCCTGACCTAGAAAAAGTAAAAATAAAGGACGCATCTGATGGTGAAAACCTCGAAGAGGCACCAGAGGATGGAGATGTTCATCTTCCCCTTATGGGCACTCAACTATCTGCCAGGTCATCTATCCTGATTGAAGAAACATAAGAAGTCAATTTGGGAATTGCTGAAAGTCCGAAGATCACCTATGTAGCCAAGTCACTCTCCGAACAAGAGTATCCGATCTTTGTGTAGCTAATCCGAGGAGGAATCATCAACTTTTCCTGGTCATGCCGGACATGCCGGGCTTAGACCCTACGCTTTAGTGGTACATCACTTAGACATTCGCCCGGATACCAAGCACATCAAGCAAAAACTCTGAAAAGATGCCGCAGTCGCGTGTTAGTTAAAAAGAGGTGGAGAAGTTACTGAAGCCGGGTTTTGCTCGGACCTATTGACTACTCAGAATGGATCTCAACATAGTCTTGGAGTTGCTAAACCAAATGGTGACATTCGGTCTGCCACCAGTTTTAGGGATCTCAACAAAAGCACGCCCAAAAGATGATTTCCCTCTTCCTGATATTGACATGTTGGTTGACCCTATGATGGGACATGAGATGTTGTCCCTCATGGATGGCTTCTCCGGTTACAACCAGATCCGAATTGCCCCTGAAGACCAACACAAAACTGCCTTCACAACTCCTTGGGGCACCTTCTGCTACAATTTTATGCCCTTCGGTCTCAAAAATGCAGGGGCAACATATCAAAGAGCCATGATAGTTATCTTCCATGACCTCATCCATATCATCATGGAAGACTATGTTGATGACCTGTTAGGGAAGTCCAAGACACGAGCAGAACATCCGGCCATCCTGAAGAAGATATTTGAACGGTTAGAACATTATAAGTTGCGGCTGAATCCAAAAAAGTGTGTCTTCGGGGTCACGTCAGGGAAATTGTTGGGTTTCATTGTCTCTCGCAGAGGTATTGAAGTTCATCCTGCCAAGGTAAAGGCTGATGCGGACATGCCACCCCACCTTAATCTGAAGCGGTTAAAGGCCTCCGAGGGAAAGATCGCGATCTATCGATGGGTTCATAGCCTAGCTCATGAGGATAAATGTCAACCTTTACCCATCTTTTGAAGAAGGATTCCACTTTCATTTGGACAACCGCGGTGTCAAATGGGTTTTGACAAAATCAAGGAATATTTAGCTCATCCCTCGATTCTGATGCCGCCTATTCCAGGAAAACCCCTCCTACTTTATATCTCTGCTACCTCAGTCGCACTGGGGGCATTATTGGCACAGCACGATGAGTCACTCAAAGAAAGGGCAGTCTACTACATCAGCAGAACACTAGTCAGCTATGAGTTAAATTACTCTCCTATGGAAAAAGTGTGCCTTGCGCTGGTCTTCAGTACACAGAAACTCCGCCATTACATGCTCAGTCATCCAGTCAAATTAATTGCTAAAATTGATCCTTTGAAATATCTGTTATCTAGAACTACTTTGACTGGCCGCATGGCCAAATGGGTCATGCTACTAAGCAAATTTGACATCGAGTATGTGGAGCGCAAAGCTATTAAAGGACAGGTTATTGCTGATCAATTGGCTGAAGCACCACTAGTAGACGCCTACCCAATAGACACCGAATTCTCGGATGAAGGAATCTACATAGTAATAGAAGCACCAACTTGGACGTTATACTTTGATGGCTCATACACTCACAGTGGATCTGGGGCAGGAATTCTATTAGTCACCCCTCAAGGTGACTACATCCCAAAATCCTTCAGAATAGCATTTCCCTGCACCAACAATATGGCGGAATATGAAGCCCTCCTCACTGGCCTTAGAATTGCAAAATAGTGGCACATTACACATTTGAAAGTCTTTGGGGATTCCTTGTTGGTTATCAGACAAGTTAATGATGAATTCCTCACAAAGGATGACAAACTGCTACCCTATAAACGCATGGTGGACGATTTCAAGAAATATTTCACCTCCATACAGTTTGACCAAATCCCTCGAGTGCAGAATAAAGCAGCAGACGCCATGGCCACTATTGGATCTTTGATTGACATGCCCAAGGATCGGACAAAGTGTGAGTTTCTGGTCGAACAATTGTTAATCCCCGCATATGATGTCCCTAACACTGACATGGTGTGTGATATTGTAGGTCCTGTCTCCCTGTGGTACCAAGACATATATACTTACCTCCATGAGAATACCATACCCCCCGAACTTACACACAACCAACGTAAATCCTTTATCCATCGTTCATCCTGATACATCATCGTTGGTGATACGCTTTATCATCGCGGGTATGATGGAATCCTCCTGAGATGTCCGAATGAATGAGGCCCAAACTGCATTTTCAACAGAAGTACATGGTAGTTTGTGGGGCCCACTCAAATGGTATGGCTCGCCAAAGGGGATCCGGCCGGGCCGATATTACCGCCGGTACTGTAGCCATGATGCTGCGTAATTTGTAAAATGTCTTCCATGCTAACAAATATGCGATTTGATCCACGCCCAGACAAGATCTTTCGCCCACACCCCGCCAGTCAATGGAAGCCTGGATTATCACAAGATTCACCATCATCCGACGCCAT
>VDFB02352101.1:0-10259 GCA_007258455.2 Sequoia sempervirens | reverse complement strand
AATCGAAAAAATGTGTTTTTTTTTTTTCGAGCCTCAAAATGCTTGATGGGGAGGCCATACAACCCCTCAGGAATTTCTTTTTGCCTTCTGGACCAACTTAACCAAAATCAACAAAATGATAGGCATTCTTAGGGTTTTTGGCCGCTATGAATGCAATGGTGACCTTCGTTTGAGCTCAAACTGCTCTGAAAAATCCACTATCTCAAGAACTTACAAAATATCTCGCAGCCTGAAACCATCACAGATCTGGAAAATGATTGCCAAAATCTTCAAAACAAAAGCCAAACCTAACTTTTTCCAGTGCTCTAAATCCAATGGTGAGGCCCGATTTGATCCAAAACACTGCATAGATGAACTCAAGGAATGATACCCTCGAGGAATCCCGAATGAACCCTGTAATGATTTTCTCAAAAATCTAAAAAGGGGCTGCAAATCAAGGCTCTAATAGGATGTTAGAAACCAAGATCAGATTTGCAAACCAGAATAGACCTTCCACAGAAGAGAAAATTAGAAAAAGTAGAGAGGTTGCAAAAGAATGTGCAACATAATATTATTCAAGAATTCATAATTACAAGATAATGATTTGCTTTAGAAAAGTAAAGATATGCATAACCCTAATCTTATCTTGAGCAACAAGATAGCTCAACAAGATAAGGATGACAACTAATTAACCTAGGAACAAAAAATTACCTAATTAAAATTATGTAAAGTGTAATTGAATATTAATTACACCAACATTTTCAACGACGCCTTCTTGAAAATGAGACAATATAACCCAAGGAAGGCAACAACAATTGACAAAAATTGCATAACATTAACAATTTTATTCCGTTACAAATATAGCCATAAAAACAAACCCACAAAAACTCATAGTATGAAACCCATGCAAAAATATATTCTTTTCTCAATAGAACCTTATTAAATATTGAAAGAATATAGCCTTTTCAACAGCACCTTATAAAAAATGAAACAATATAGCCTAAGCTAGAGAACAATAATGAACAATGCCTAATGTAATCAAACATAAACTATATAACATAAACTATTTTATTTGGTTGCAACCATAACCACCAAACAAAAGCCATAAATCAAACAATATTGGTTTCAATAACAACCTAGATAGAGAAACCCACAAAACCATAGCCACAAAATGCCAACCATAAACAGAACAATATTTCCTTTAACAAACAATATAGTCTTTTCTCGATAGCACCTTATCAAAAATTGAGCAATACATAAGCCTTCTCAACAACACCTTATCAAAAATGAGAGAATATGGCCAAGCTAGACAGCAACAATCAACAAAAATACATAAGTTAACAATTTTATTATGTTCATAACATAGCCACAAAATTAAAGCCATAAAGAAACCCACAAAACTTCATAGTAAGAAACCCAGCGGAAAATAATGCTTTCTTTCTCAATAGAACCTTATCAAAATTGAAAACAATATAGGCACTTCAACAACACCTTATCAAAATTCCATGATAACAAACCCATGTAAAATATAATCTTTTCTAAATAGAACCTTATCGAAAATTGAAACAATAGAGCCTTTTCAATAGCAGCTTCTCGAGAATTAAACCATATAGCTAAAGAAAGAGAACAATAATTAACAATGCCTAATGGAGTCAAACATAAACTGTATAACATTAACTATTTTATTCCATTGCAACCATAACCACAAAAAGAAATCCATAAATCAAACAATGTTCATTTCAACACCGACCCAGATGGAGAAGCACACAAAACCATAGCCACAAAATGCGAACCATAAATGAAACAATATTGATTTTAACGAACAATAGTCTTTTTCTCAGCGGTGCCTATAAAAAATTTAAACAATACAGCCTTTTCAACAACACCTTATCAAAAATGAGACAATATAGCCCAAGCTAGACAACAACAATCAACAAATACTACATAACATCAACATTTTTATTTTGTTGCAAACATAGCCACAAAATAGAAGCCATAAAGAGAAACCCACAAAAAATTCACAGTAACAAATCCATGCAAAAATATACTCTTTTCTCAATAGAATCTTATCAAAAATTGAAACAATATTGCCTTTTCAACAAAACCTTTTTGAAAATGAAACAATATAGCCTAAGCTAGAGAACAATAATCAACAATGCACAATGGAACTAAACATAAACTATTTTATTCCATTACAACCATAACTATAAAACGAAAGCCATAAATCAAACAATATTGATTTGAACACCAACCCAGATGGAGAAACCCACAAATCACAAAAAATCATAGTTATAAACCCATTCAAAATGATAGCCACAAAACACGAACCATAAACCAAACAATATTCAATTTTACAAACAATATAAGGTTTTCTCAAAAACACCTTATCAAAATTTGAAACAGTCAATAGTACCTTATCAAAAATCAAACAATATATCCTCCCACAAACTATGAACCACAAATGAAACAATATCACAAAGGGTTTTCTCGATATGCACCTCTTCCCGCTTGCTTCAAACACACCTCTTCTTGCCAGCTTTCTCTACACTGTCTTGTTTCTTGAATCCTATAAAAAACTGCATAACATTAACAAGTTTATTTCGTTGCAAATTGTGGCATAGAAAATTGGACACTCTTGAGAAAAGAGACAATTTAATTCTTAATTTATACCTACTTTTGAGTACCCCTACATTATTAATCCTTCAAAACAACATTTATAAGCCCCTAAGATCCATTATTTTTGATCTAGAGGCCATTTTCACTCATAAAATCATTTAAATCCCAACAAACAATGCTTAATTCATTCATACCCTGAAAACCCGCCTTTAAAAACCACTAGTGGGACCCATTCGTCACCTTGCACGAATGAGTCCCCTCTTGTGGGACCCATTTTCCAAGGGTGGCGAATGAGTCCTTTTTAAGGTAAATTTCAATTTTGAGTGGGAATTCAATTAATTCAACTTAATTTTTTGGTGGATTTCGGCCTCTTAGGTCTAAATGATAGTAAAATTAGGTGTTGATGCCTATAAATATTGATTTTAGGTCATTTTTCACATCTCTTAGTCATTTTACAAAGCAATTTCAAAATTTAAGTTTTAGGAGTCTTCCACAACAAGTTTTATTTCCATTTTCAACAACAAAGTTGAAGATTTAGGACAACAAACTAGAGTTTTTGCAGGTCTTCAAACTCACTTCTTGGTGAAGATTCAACATTGCAAAGAGTTGTTCATGGATTCCTATGGTGAATCATGGAGAAACCTAGGTTGAGAAGATGCAACTAGCCATCAAATCACACCTAAAGACTTGTTTTCAAAGTGATTCCATCTTCCATATTCTCTCTATCTTCAAAATTAAGGTTTAAATTACTTTTTCATGCCATTTACATCTATTTGATATGTTATAGGATTTTTATGGATGAAGTCTTGCATCATTCAAATCACCTTTATACATCTTATTCTAGCACAATAGAATAGAGTTTTGACATACTTCAAATTTTCCTAGTCTTTAACACACTTAAGGCTAGGGTTTTATGAATATTTTTGTTCATTCAAGGTTTGATTACCAAACTAGGGGTTTGACCAAGTAAAACCCCCCATTAGAAAACACATTTTAAATAGTTTTGAAGGTATTTTTTGAGATCTTGATCCAAATTTCTAGCAGAAGTGCTATACAAGTGGGAAGGTGTAGGTCTAGGATCTGAATTTGTAAAATTTATAAAGTGGATTGATTTTCCATGGATGGAAAATGAGTCCCTCATGAGGTGACTTTCAGAGTTAGATGTAGATCTAGATACTCAGTGAGCAGAAACCAGCTTCTGGGCACCCTGTCCTAGGACTGATTTACCCAGGGTAGCGAATGCATCCTAGTCAACATAAAAGTCAAGTTTACTAAATTTCCTGAGTGCTTTCTAGTCTTCATTAGTCTTAAAGGTGCACACATTCAAAATTATAGCTTTTTGTGTAGTTTCATTTTTCATTTATTCATCGTTCTAATATTTTTGTGAATGTCATTATGTTTTCAAACATTGCATATTTCTTTAGTTTTGCATTCATAATCAATCAACTTCATCACTTAGGTACATTTAGATAATTTCATTTAGTCATAATTCCATCTTGTATTCATTAATTTGGCTGAACCATATCAATTTTAGTGTTCTATCTCTATCATTTTAGGTGAAATATCCTAAGAGTGCAAGAGAAATACATAAAACCCTTAAAATTGTTGGTTCATTTTGGTGAACCTACATTTTGAATATTATATCTTTCTTCTTTTCATTTGCATTTGCACCCTAAGACTCAATTTCATTTTCTTTTACATTTTTTTTTGCATCGTAGGGCTTCTTAAAATTGTATTAGCAAAACTATCATTTGGAGATCATCATTATTCCATTGCATTTTATTACATCATTCCAAAATTCTGCATTTTCAGTCTTTATTTGAACTGTACAGACTTGAACACATTCAAAAAAATGATTTTTTTTTTTAAATAATTAAAAATACCTATCCTGGGACTCATTCACCATGTTAGGTGAATCAGTCCTAGAGCACTTTTTGCATCAATGTTTTTAGAATTAAGCTTCCTATTTCACACTCTTCTATTTTTTTCAATTCTTTGCTTTTAGTCTGCCATTTTATGTTATATTTAAATCCTTTGCATAAAGCATCATTTCCTTTCATGGCATTTATGGATAGTCTTAGATTTTTGCATGTTTCCTTTTCAGCATTAGTTCCTAGTTCTTTTAAATCAGATTCGTCAATACATAAAAACAATAAAAAACCACAAACATCAAACCAACCTTTCAAACAAATGATTCAATTTAGAAATACCATCTCATCCAAGCCTCTTAGTAGTGATGATGTAGAAAAGTTAGATGAATTTCTTCAGGAATTTATCTCACTCACTTCATCCTCTAAAGCTTGCCATGAGAAACCTAAAACAATTGACGATAACCTATCCCTCAAACCTTTTAGTAGTAGTGATGACCTTGACTTGTTAGATGAATCCCTTCATGAATTTGTCTCATCAGAATCATCCATTAGGGTTTTTTGTGAACAATCTAAAGCTAAGGGAATTAATTTGATTCAATCTCAACTCATTCTTTACCCACCCTCGCATAAACTTCATCCTTCTAGTAAACCTGAATTCATTCTTTACCCACCTAAAATTGATGTGTTGCAGCAATCCAATAGTCTTACTGTTGCTCATACATATAATACCCAAAACAATCTATAACGAGTGCAACCAACCCAACCCTCTTTACCTTCACCTAATCTACCTAGTGCTCCTTTCTTTCCCTCACACACAAAGGAGTATGATCTTTTTGAACAACTAAAGAATACTGCTTTAAAATTTCCCTTTGGGATTTACTTCAAAATTCACCAAATTACCACACTATTCTTGAAACAGCCTTACAACACATAGTAGTGTCTCCTAGTACAACTCTGAGTGATGTGGAAAATTTTATACATGGAATTCAAAAAAATAATCTAGACATTACTTTTCATCAACATGAGCTCCCTCCTTTCGAGTTGTGAAGACAAAATGAAGACTTTATGATAATTTCTTAATTCAATCGAATAGGTATCAAGAGAACCCTCATTGATAATGGTTTTCCCCTTAATGTTTGTAGTGTGAATCTCCTTGATAGATTGACTATTGAAAAATCACAAATAAAACCTTATTCTTTATCCATTCGAGGATTTTATAATACAAAAAAGAAACCACTCAGTGTAATCACCTTGCCTATTAAAATTGGGGTGGCTACTATACAAACTCCTATTTGGGTAGACCATGGATCCACAAGATGAATGCAATTCCTTCAAATTTTCATTGCATAATGAAATATGTCTATAACAAAAACATTTATCAAGTTGAAATAGACCTTGAGCCTAAACACTACTTGCACTTTGAAAAAGGAACCATCAAGCCTCTGAATACATTAATTCCAACATCAAATATAGAACCTCTCAAAATTGAACAACAACATGAGGAATTAGTGTCTAAATTATTTGGTGATGATTGGGGATCCTTAAAATTGATGCCTTCATTTATGGGAGAATACATAATCACACAAAATAAATATGAGAAACAAGAACAACCAACTGTCATGTCAACTCAAATTTTAGAAAGATCTTCTCAAACATCTATCTCCTCTAATTTGGAAGAAAACACAATGTATACACCAAATTTTGATGAGATAGATTATCAATCTTTGCCTAATCTTAAAGAAATGGAAATAATTTATGAAAAATGCTATGAACTTGTGAAGCAATTAGGATATACTGGAAAAGGGTGTGGAAAGCACGAACAAGGAATTTGTGCCCCTATAGAACCTAATACACAAGAGACAAAAACTAGGTTGGGATATTCTTTTTTGAGATTTCAAAAGCTACTTAAAGACCATCTTGGAATATCAACACTATTACATGTCAACCAAAACACAAATTCACAATAAAACATCCTAAATTGCTTGATATGAACTTATCATTATCATGGTAGTATGTTGATAGTGATGAAACTATAAAACAAATGTTAGGACTTTATGATAACACATCCTCTACTACGAGTTCCCATGAAATAAGTTACTTGTGTTGTGATAATTAACAAGCAAAATGATAGTGATATGACTGAAGAACCATATGATCCTGAAGTTCCTAAGTCTAATGCAGTCTGCTTAGGAGATACAATCGATGTGCTAGTGGACATAGAGGATACAGACAAAGTTATTAAAATTGGGAAGTGCCTTGATGATGAAGAACAAGAGGATAGTACAACTTTACTTCATGATTTTCTTGAAAATTTTTCTTGTAAATACTCTGATATGCTAGGAATTGACCTGAAAATTGTGACACACAACATCGTTCTTGCTAAAAATGCTAAAACTATTCACCAAAAGATACAAAAAATACCCTAACATAGCCTTGCATGTTAAAGCAGAGCTTAAAAACTCATTGATGCAAGCTTCATTCGACCTATTGATTATTCTCCTTGGATCTCAAACATTGTAGTAGTTGCTAAACCCAATAATTGTATTAGGTTATGCATGTGTTTTTGGGATTTGAATAAAGCCTCTTTGAAAGATGACTTTTTGCTTCCTAATATTGACATGATCATGGACTCAACTGCTAGACAAGCTTTGTTGTAATTCATGGATGGATTTTCTAGTTATAAACAAATCCTTATCAATACTCAAGATCAATACATAACTACATTTACAACTATTTGGGGAATGTATTGCTGGGTTGTGATGCCTTATTGGTTTAAAGAATTTAGGAGAAACTTATCAAATAGAAATGACCTTGATATTTCATGATTACATACATAGAATCTTGGAATATTATGTTGATGAAATCCTTGCTAAATCCTTAACAAGACAAGACAATGCATATTTTCTTCATAAAATATTCAAATGAATGTGTAAATTTAACATGAGATTAAATATAAAAAAGTGTGTCTTTGGCGTAGTTAGTGGTAAAATTTTGGGGTTTGTCATATCTCATAGAGGTATTGAGGTGGACACAAAGAAAATTGATGTCATTATTAGCATGCCACCTCCTAAGAACATTTCTCAATTGTGCATGTTACAAGGCCAAATTCAAGCTATCCATAATTTCGTTACATCTTTAGCTGATCACACATTACCCTTAACACATCTTCTAAAAAAGGATGTATGTTTTGATTGGGATGAGGATTGCAAATAGGCTTTTGATAGTTTAAAGGAATACCTCGCAACCCCACCTATTTTACAACCCATTGTTCCAAACGAACCATTTATCCTATATATAGCCGCATCAGCCCATGCTCTTGCAACATTGTTGGCTCAACAAGATGAACATGGAAAATAACATTTTCTTTATTACATTATTCAAAATTTAATTGATTATGAAAATTGATATTCACCAATTGAAAAACAATGCCTAGATCTTGTATTCACTACTAGTAAATTGTGACATTATTTACGAAGTGCTAAAATACAAGTCATAACAAAATTTGATCCCCTTAAGCATCTTTTTAATAAAATAAATATTTCTAGACACTTAGCTAAGTGGTGATGTTGTTAACTAATCACTTATTTGAGGCCCCTTCTCTAGCTTTACCTAATAATGAATCCTTTCTTGATGATAGTGTCTTGACCGCATATGTTAAAACATGAGAATTGTATTTCGATGGATCCAAGTGTTGAACAAGTTCTGGTGTTGGAGTGGTATTAATTCTACCTAATGGAAAGCCTATTCCCTAGTTCTATCGGTTCAATTTCCTATGTACAAATAACACGGCTAAGTATGAGGTTGTAATCGCAAGATTGCAAGCTGTTTTAACCATGTGTGGCAAAGATATCGAACTAAACATGAAAAATTATCAATGTACAAGGATCTCACAATGAAACTATTAGAGAAATTTGAATCATTCACCATTGATAACATCCCATGAAAAGACAATCAAGATGTGGATGTGATGGCAAGTGCAACCTTTCTTATATCCCCACATGATCCTTCAACATATTTCACCTTCGTTATTCACCCCATCATGAAACCTTCAATTTATACTCACATAGATGACCTTTTAACAACAACTCAAGACAAATCAAATGAATGGTATGATACGATATAAAATTATTTAAAAGATGGTACCGATCCTGATCCCACAACAACAAATACTCAAAATCGTTTACAAAAACTACCAACCAAATACGTAATCCTCGCTGATGTGTTGTATAGAAGATCCTTAAATTTTCTCTTACTAAGGTTTCTTAAGGATACTGAAATTCCTATAGCCCTTGAGCAGGCTCATGTTGGTGCCTCTAAAGGTCATTTTGGAGGACTATCATTAGTCCAAAAACTTATTTGTATAGGATATTATTAGTGACATATGTAGAAAGGCTATTTTTCTTACATTAAACAATGTCACAAATGTCAAGAATATAGCAATTTTGATCCATGCCGCTGCTTCTAAGCTTTGTGCCCAAATTCCCATTTGGTCATTTTTCAGTATGGGGATTGGATCTTATTGGAAAATTTTCACCACCCACTTTTGTTGGACATACATTTATCACAACCGAAACAGATTTTTTCACAAAATGGGTAGAAGCTCTTCCTTCTTGATCTACAAATGCTAAATTAATTTTTTGTATCATATTTTAACACATAATTGCTCCCTTTAGACTTCCTTCCACAATCATTTTAGACAATGGAACCCCATTTAAGAATAATGAAGTCAAGAAATTCCTTGAAACATTCAACATCCAACATCGCTTTTCTACGCAGTACTATCTACAATCCAATGGACAAGCTAAAAGCAATAATAAGATCCTTGAACAAATCCTAAAGAAAACTATTAAGAAACATCATAAGGATTGGAATATGCAATTACATTATGCACTTTGGGCTTATCGAACAAGTGTTAGATTTTCCACAAGAACTACACCTTATAACCTTGTTTATGGTACTAATGCGATTATGCCCTTGGAGTTAGAAAGTCCTATTCTATGAATTACTCTTCAAGACCTTATTGATGATGCCACTTATAAAAACCAATGATTCCATCAGCTTGAGATGCTCAATGAAAAGTACATTAACACTCTTTAGCATCTCCAAGCTTACATTAAGAAATTACAACAAAAACATAACACTCATGTCAGTCCTTGAACGTTTCGTAACGGTGATTTTTTTCTCTATGAGAATCAATACAATACTAACACTAACCATGAGGATAAAGATAAATTCAGCCTGAATTGGTTAGGACCTTAAATAATTGGTACCAATTATGGGTCTAGTGCTTATGTCTTAACTGAGCTTGATGGAACACCCCTTAAGGAACCTATTAATTGCATGCATTTGCATTGGTATTATCTCTAGTAATCCTAAAGAGTATGAATTATAAAGTAGTGTTGTCTAAATTTATTTGGTTTCATTCTAAACAATTTTCATGTTGCTTCATTCCTAACACCTAATCATGTGTTTTCCTTGAACACTATGGTAATTATTTATGTTCTTTTTATAATTACTTTAGATTTCATACTATTCATCCTCCTGCTATGTTAAGTTTGATCCTTACAAGAATTATAATTGTATCTCATTTAACATACTTTCTTTAATTCAACAGTGTTGGATCTAAAGTGAAATTGAAATATGTTTTACATTAGATCCCATCGATTATGTTAAATCATGGAGTCATTAATTAAATACTTTTAACTAAGTTATTTAATTAATCACATTTCCATTTAGTATTCAAACACATAAAGACAAATTGTAACAACATCAAATGCTTATATATATATATAT
>VDFB02352100.1:0-16981 GCA_007258455.2 Sequoia sempervirens | reverse complement strand
ACTCAAAATAGGTACCAAGTGGGATGCAAGCAGTAGGCTTAGGTGTAATTAAGCCTTCAAACTTGGTTTTCTAAGGTGGAAAAAGGCAAAAAGGGGAATTTGCACAAGGGGTGGAAATTCACTCTTATACAATTATACACATATATTCATATATGCTAATATGGTTGATCTTGTATGTATATTCCTAATACATTCAAGTTCAACAATCCAATCAATTGTTGAATTAAAAAAGGCTAAAAAATAACAACGAAACCATTTGTACTATAGCCAACATAGAGAGAAAATTTGTGCAAAGTGCCGTACAAAATACTTGCAACATAGGCTAACTACAACAAGCACACTTGCAGGTCTGCCTGGTGACAATCTTCCCTCGAGCCCCTATTGGCAATGGTAGATGTCACTCATTTTGCCTTGGATTGTCTTTTCTGCCTAGGCTACTAGGTTGTGGATGGTAGTTTGGGCAGAAACATATTGGTATCATCGTCATAAGATATGCTCAATATCCAATCCCAGATCAATCTTCCTGCTACACCAACACACCAACAACAGTGCCTCAAAAAAATATTCAATGATCGCTACCTTTCTACGGTGAAACGGTTCTGGTGCTGCATCGACGCACTATTGACCCTTGTTGTTTGTCATATATGAAAAGAAAGCTAAATTGTGATACACATGTGCATGTATCTGGTTCAACAACCACATGTGCTAGATGTTATTCTGAAAAAGGCTCCCACCACTTTGGCTCTACAAATGGCATGGACCCAGGCCCGTAACCATTCTTGCTAAAACAAGCTAACACAAGTTGAAGAAATTCTTATTGCTAGGGTGGCTCCAGTTTTACAAGTGTCCCATTCTAGAGGATGGTAGTTTAAATACAGTGGTCACACAATAAGCTTTCCTCAAGATATCTCGAGCATTGTAAAACTTTTTCCACACCAACTGCAAGACCTTGAGGTTGTGATTGTACGCCAGAGCACTATTGAAGGTGGAAATTACGATTGCTATGTTAATAAACATCATGTCATGGATGCATTGAAATATGAAATTCAATATGAAAAACACTACAATGATGTACAGATTGATGTTGAGGCTCTTGATATGTTACTTGATGTTGTTGTTAATGTCTCCAATTTCTTGCATACAATAGAGCAAGTTTCCAATGAAGACTTGATGCCATCAACCAGCTCAACAAATGCTACTCAAGATGAAAATGGCTCTTCAACCTTTTCATCATTTATCCCTTTCTTTCCAAATACTACATGAGAGCTCCAAGCAATCAAATAGGTATTACAAATTGAAAGGAGCAGAATATTTTGTGTTGGCCTAAAATTAGCTCTTCTCCTATTAATGAATACAACATTGAAGGTTTATTTACAATGGCTTTCCCAACATTGGTCCCCATTAGAGTAGCACTTCCCCTTTAGCCAAGGAATGTTAAAATTCACTTGCATGAATATGCCCTGCACTTAATGAGATGTTTTCACCACAAATTTGGAAAACATGTTAGGATTAGGTATTTCCTCTACAACTTGATAATGAGACATCATAGTCAACAAACTATTTATGTCTTTTACAAAGCGGATCTAGAAGAAAAAATACCAAAGTCTTTGTTTGGATTGCATGAACAACTTCAAGATGCAAAAGATGACCAGATAGCAAAGCAACTAATGCATTTTGGTGCATCGTTGTGCAAGACTCACTCTTTTTGGAACTCTTGTCGGGCCCAACTATCTGCAATGGTTGAACAACTTGGGATTCCTACCCTTTTTTTCACTTTGAGTTGTGTAGACACAAAATGGCTTGATCTGTAAAATGTTTTCTCTTATATGCCTCGTTTGGTAGTGGAGTCTTCGAAAAAGATGTTGATAGATAGTGTTATTCAAAATCCACATATAACATCTTTATATTTGCATCATAGATTCTCAATTTTCTATGAAGAGGTGATTGAAATTTTTTTTCACACAAAAGATTATTGGTATAGATATGAATGGTAGCATTGTGGCTCTGCACATGTGCATAGTTTTTAATGGCTTCTAGAAGCCCCGAACATGGAAACTCTTGATTGGTTCAATCACCATGATCTTACCATGTCAAGGAAATTTTTTGATAGATATGTTTTAGCTTGGAATCCATGTTGCCTTGCACAAAGATTGCTCAGAATGTATTGTTGTTCTAAAGAAAATTTGTGCTTACTTTTCATGAGCTAGATTCTTTCTAGTGATCCAATCATAGATTATGAAGAGTTGCTAAATATAGTTCAAAGGCACATAAAATGATTTGAATATACTTGTTTAAGGAAAAAAGGAGAGCAAAATTACAATGTTGGTATAAAGCACCTTCGCAGAAACAACTTACCTCTACATTGACATCTAATATTGAGTCTAACAAATCCTATAAGCCAACAAGAAATGATGATCACCTAAATATTCATAGCCCACCCATGCTTGCAATTTGGTGTGCCAATGTTGACTGCCAGCCAGTTGTTTCTAGGAAAGTTGTATTAAATTTTGTCTCTAAATATGCAACTAAGTCTGAGAAGAAATCAGAAAATTACCTTGATATGTTGAAAAGACTTGCAAATACAAATATAGTTGATGATAGAGCACTGCTTGCATATAAAAATTCATGATGAACATTCTTGTGGAGCATGACATCTCTGCATAGGAGACATGCCATATATTACAGAAATTGCCCCTTGTCACTTCAAGTCGACAATATGTTTGTTTCAATGTTGGAAAAAAGGCACAGTTCCATATAAATAAATATGATACTAATGAAGGCCTATCAAAAAATTATATTCATTGTTATATGCAAAGGCTCTTAGATAATAAAATCCGGTTCGACTCACCATCTATACGAGCAAAAGGACAACAGAAAATCGAGACAATCAGGCTTGCAAATTGTCCCATAACTCCATGAAAATTCAAGATCGCGGTTCTGAAGACACAAAATATCCGGTGACATTTGTTGGACTGGAATTATGCTTACAGCATGTAAAAACCTTTTGTTATGATAGATATATCTTCTGGAAAAACAAAGACATAATACAAAAATTGGTGTACCCTTAAACAACTCCAAGGTTATCATCCCGTATTAATAGAATCTCTAGCTGCATCCACTACTGGAAATATAAAACGTATGTTGATATCGTATGATTTGAACCATCAACCTCTATGGATTTAGTCATGGCCAAACAGGCGATGGTAAAAGTCACACAAATCCTAACCTGGGAATCTGAACATCTCCATAATATACACCGTAGATCTTCTCTCATGGTTGTTCATTTACTTTGTCAAACTATGAACGAGATTTGGAAATGGAGCAGCATCAGAGTGTGTACTAAGAATCAAGTTTTACGCCAATTTACTATAAATAAATGCATGAAAGGAATTACTATGCTACAGAAATGTAATGTGCGGCTTCTGCATGGGCAACCAATTCAAAGCATAAACTATAACAACTATAATTGAGAGAAAAAAATTGAATCGCCTTCCTTATGTTGTAGAAGAACAAACACAGATGATCGATGTCAGAAATAATATAAGATCGAAGCTTGTTCAAAACTTCAAGGACTAAATTCAATCCATGATCACCAAAAATAAACGCATTAACTAATTCAATTCATAAATACTTTTGGCTCAAGTGGGCCTCTTAGCAAGCATCAACTAATTATGCAAGGATTGGAACTAAGACTTCCATCAGCCTTTTATTCATAAACTCAAAATGGTATACATTGTTCTGCTCATATGAAAACTAACACAAAACTCTATCTCTTATCATAATACTGATTCTTACATACTCTGCTTCTTATTACCATACTAACTTTTACATGCTATGCATGCTCACTCGTGCAGGAGGAACACTTATTTATAAGAAAATAAACTAATTACCTAACTCTAACAGAGAAAGACGTGGACATAAATGTATCTTGAAATCGAGGAACAGACTTCTCATAAATGAAAGTATATCCGTTCAACCCGATCCAGAGAGAATTTAGCATTCCACTCTTTCCAGATTAAATGATCATTTAGGTTTCTTCCCAACAAGTTAGACAGAGAGTCTTCACTGGAACAACTTCCTCGACATTGTGCTGCAAATGGACTTTACTACAAGGCCGAAGTCTGCTATGCTTGACTCGTTCATGCTCCCTTCAACAACCTGCGATGCACAAGGTGACAGAGGTGAAAGGAAGCATTCATGGCAAACAACATGATACATTCATTAATCACATATTAAATCTATCCCATCATTCAAAAACCATATGCATTATATCAGTCATTCGGGAAGTCAAACAGGGTAATTAATAAGACACATGGAGATATTAAGTTGTAGGAATGTAGGAATGTATTGCTACATGATACTATCCATTTTGGATAAAAAGTATTTAATAAAAGAGTTAAAACATCCATTAGCAGTAAAAGTAGAGATATTAAAAGTACATCATGATACTTAAATTATGAGCATATCCTGAGCTCATCAATATGAATAGGAATTTTTCTCTTGGCTTGGGGTTACTACTAACTTTAGTATAAATCAGCTCCAATTGTTGGGTAGGTGAGACTTTAATATGAACCATTCATGGAATACAAACCATGTGTCTGAACAACTTCATAATATTTATTTGCAATTCATCCCATCGGCCAAGGCATAGTGTGAGAAAGCTACGATACAATTCTTGTCTGTAAATACATCAACCCATTAGCTTTCACCAAAATAACAATTAGCTCTTCAAATTATCCAATCCCATCGCATGCAACCTTCACCCAAAGGACCTCTTCGCATGATCATTCAAGGAATAGCTAGCACTGGAAAATCCTTTTTGACAAATTGTATAAGTCAACAAATAAATGCCTCTTCTACTGGATGTAATAGCCCACTGATCACATTGGCCCCTACAAGTGTTGCTACCTACAACATATATGCCTCCACAATCCATACAGCCCTTCGAATTCCCATAAAGGATATGAATCCTTTGCAAGGCTAGCCATTGACAATATTCCAAGAACAATTTAAATATATTCAATACATTTTAATAGATGAAATGATTTTTCTAGGCTCAAAGTTTTTGCTCAAAATAGATAGTCAGTTGCGCCAAGCATTCCCCAATAACCAAAGCCAACCATTCAGTGGTGTTTCTATCATCCCTGTTGGTAACCTTTCCCAGTTGCCACCAGTCATGGATACTCCTATTTATGCTTCACAGTCATCGACTATAGCCTTATGGCATACTTTCACAATCTCAGTAACATTGGGCACTATTTTTTGCCAACAAGGAGATAGTCCTACCCAACAAAAGTTTTGAGCAATCCTCCTTCGTATGAGAAATGGTTAGGCTCTCCACGATGACTGGGAAAAGCTTATGAAACAAACAAATAGAATGCTCTTAGCCACAAAAAAGAGAACAATTTGATGTTCCAACACATTTGTTTGCTACAAATGACTTAGTTACATTCGACAATAAAAAAATGATCAAACAGTTAAACTTGCCCATAGCCATTAGCACTACTCAAGTAGCACAACAACATACATTTGATTATGGAAATGTAGACCAGCTTCTCCCAGAATTGCTGCTTTGTGTCGATGAACAAGTGATGCTAACAACAAATTTGTGGATTCAAGCCAGCTTAGTTAATGGATCCCTTGGTCTTGTTACAGCTATTGTGTACAATGCATGTTGCAAACCACCAGATCCACCTGACTATGTTGTCGTTCAGTTCCAAAATTACATTGGCCCACCATGGGACCCACAAAACCCAAAAGACATCCCCATCCAAGCTATAACCTGAGGTAGTCAAACACAAATTCCACACACCATGGCATGGGAAATCACAATACATAAAGCACAAGGCTTAACATTGGATAGAGAAACAATAAACATAGGCAACAAAGAAAGGGGCAACAAAGAAAGGAAAGGGTTGACTTTTATAGCTGTCTCTCATATGAAATCAATTGACATACTCCACATTGATCCAACATTCTCATTTGAGAGATACTCCAGACTAAGCAGCAACAAATACACTGCTCTACATCGCAATGAAGAGGTGCGTTTGGAACAGCTCCAACCCCTACCTAATACTTATGTCCCCACTTCGTGCTCTGGATTATAAAAAGGGCTCCAAAAGATTTATTCTTGCATTAACTCCAGACCATATACCATTGTGTTTTCAAGGATTTTAATTTTAATTTTGCAAAATCATAGCAAGTACAAACTTGTGCAAAATGGGTATAATGCCAAAGATGCATAGAGATAGTAGGGAACAATAAGCAGAGGGAAAAACTTGTATAATTCAGTGGCACGTTTTGATCATTCCATTCTATTAAAATATATATTCAACTATTCCAGAAACTTTTTCAAGAATATTGTGTTGTATTTGGTTGATTAGTTTTAAATTATGCATCTATGCTCTGTTTTCCATTTTCTATGCCTATATACTATATGTTTTACTGCCACATTAAATTTCCCCTATTTATTGAATGCTTTCCATCCTCTTTAGCCTTACGCATTAAAGATAATTTTCTTCCTGTTTACTATCTTTTGTACCTTTAGCAATACAGTTTCTATTAAATTGACTTTGGTAATATGCACACATAAATATTAATTTACTGACTTCTCGTTTGAACATTTCGGTGTTTCATACTTTTTGTATATGGCATTCAAAAGAATATACTTTTCTATATATTCCACCTATCCATGTTTGTCCAAGTGTTTTTAAATTCCATGATGTCAATTATTTATTAGCATACCTACAATTCTCTTTCAATTGATTTTAACATGCATTAGTCCAAACATATAGTTGCAGCTGTTAAAAATTGATACATATGCACATACAAACAACATTAAGTGTCAAAGATGCATAGAGATACCAACCAACAATAGGTAGAGGCCAAAAGTTCTATAAGTCAATAACGTTTTTTCAACATTCTAGTATATTAAACTACAAATGTACATACTCTAGAAAAATTTTCAATTTTTTTTGTTCCATTTGACTAATAAGTTTAAAATTATCCAACCATGTTCTATTTTCCATTTTTTGTGCTTATATACCCTGATTTTTTTCATTTGTCGTTCATGCTTTACTTTCAAATATTCTTATCTATTCTTGTTAGCTTTTCTATTAGTTTTATTTGATTCAAATAGCTGAAAAATGTTGATCTACAAAATTCTTTTCCCAACATTTCACGATTTCACTCTTCCTATATATTGCATTAAAAAATATAGTCTTGTCTACATTGCTTTTTTCTTTTCTAATATATGATAAAAATCCATGCAATTTGCAATGGGTTTCTTGGGCCAGTTTACAATGGTGGAGTTCATTGACTGTATGGTTTGGTGATGGTGGAGCTAGATGCCTTGATCAACGAAAACATAATCCAGTAAGTTTTTGCTCACGTGAGGGTTGATGCATCCTATTATTGTTGCACAATGGCATGGAAGGGAATAAATGCAATATTCACTATTGTAGTTTGAGGATGTATATTTTTTTATTTCCATTGTGAAATGATGCATCGTGGTATTGCTTTGGTAACAGACTATTGAAAAATCCTGCCATCCACCATTGTTAGATACAAGACTGGAGAGTTTTACAACTGTTTCGCTTCGTAATGTACAAAATTTGGCCTCATGATGTTCCTATAAGTTATTTTGCAATGTCTTTTTTTCACTTTTCCATACACATCTAACCAAAGACATATTTTGATATATTCAAATAAAATGTTGCTTTGCAGTAATATCATGTTGGGGTCAATGCAAGCATACATCGACAAGGAGATATGAAGCCCACCTTTCAAACAATTAGTACCTAAAATATGACCACAACTTTAAGCATAAACAAGGTGTGTTTTATAAATTTATATTTTCCTGAGCTATACATTCAATGCCTTTCTTCCTCCATGGCTAGATAGGCTCCATATATTTGTTGTTATATATATACATGCATACATGAATTCTTACATGCACTTGACTACAATAAACATAGTCTATTGTACACATTACATTTGTGCATGTTTCTACAGTTACCTTTTCAGCTTATCAAAAAATTTATATAGAGACGCTGAGAAATTCTATTCACGACCGCATTGATGGAAACCCTGGTGGAAACTTCAAACAAATAGTCAAATCTTCTTATAACTTTAGGGAAAATTCCCATCTTCATAAACAACTGTATGTAAATAGTCCTATAAATAAGCTAGAAAGATAATTGTACACACATGCATAAATGCAATGGGTAGAGTAGACTATCTTTTTTGAACTCAAATGCATCCCCCTTTCACAACCATTGTAGATTGTGGTTTATTTGATCCTGGAAGACAACCACACACTATTTCCATGTCCCTATGAGAGGATAAACAATTTCTTGTTTGCATCACATTATTTATCCCTACAAGCACATGAGAATGGTGTATGTTGCTCCATTCAACTAAACCACTTGCAATGTCATGGTTGGCCTGGTATTCATTTCATGCATGGCTACATTTTTTTTGTTTTTGTTTTTGGTTATTGTTTCTTTTAAATGTTGCCATGCTTCATAAACACATTTCTACATATACATCTTAGCCATGTAATGAAATGTTCGATTTTATCTCTTTCTATTGACAATAGATAATGCTAACCTCTTCTATTGTAGATCTATATTATTCCCTTTATAATGCTGCATAGATACAATAGACATCCAAAAAATTAGTGTATTGTAAATTCTCTATTTCAAATTCTTTAATGCTCTAACAACTTGATTGAATGCTACTCGTGCTTGTTAAACACCATCAATGTAAGTACAAAATTTTTCCATTGTCAATATATAGATTTGGTGAACCAATTGTAAGTATTACTGATTATTTCTAGTTTCAAATTCTCTATATTGATTTTACCCATATACTTACTCACTTTTTATGCTTCCTTTTTTATTTTTCTTTCCCATCCACTAACATACCCCTGTCTTCTATTTGCAGGAACTAGGCTAAACCATGCAAAAGTATTCAAAAATCATGATACCTATTTTTTACAAAGTTACGACAACAGAGAAAGCATTGCAATATGATAGATCAAATATGAAAACGCCAAATTTTCCCCAACTTTGTTATTATGTGATGTATGATGAAACTCCATGAAACTTCCCATGGATGATTCATACTTTTTTTCCTTGGGGGTTTGGCTAGAGTCCACGAGGCTCCATGATGCCAAAATGGTAGGGAGGATAATGAGTATGGGTTTTGTGGTTTTTTTTTTGATGCCATATATTTGTTGTTACATAGATACACCTGTACACTAATCCTTATATACACTGGGCTTCCACAAACATAGTCTATAATAACATGCATTTCATGTCAGAGCAAGTGCTGGGGAAGTACTTCAGACTTTGGTCATGTCATCTCAAAACAAGCCATATATTTTATTCATTTATTCTAACAATGCAAAATATGTGTATTGTGTCATCGCATTCTTCTTTTCGTGAGGTTTGTTTATTTGTTTTGCATCGACGATGGTGTAACTCAGGTCTTCAGTAGCACTATGAAGCAATTCATAAAAAACTAATATTTTTATTTTCAATTTCCTTGTAATTGACTACTTTTGAATTCTTTGTACTTGTCCCCATTTTATTATAAAAAATATTTAATATTAAAGGCATCGGTAATAACTCTTTAAAAAAGGAGAATCATTTATTGTTGCATATTTTTCATAAATATTATTTAATCCACAACTTCAAGTTTGCCATGTATTTATATGCATATGTATCTTAACAAAATTAAATAAAAATCAATCAATTGATTGATTACCTTAGACAAAAAGATCAAATATAGATGTGCATCTAGGTCTAATAAATATAAAACTAAAATACAGATAAAATTATCTTACCTTAAATTTTGGAAAAAAATTATTGTTGTTAAAAAATTTAATTATTTAAAAAAATTATATTTTATTTAATTTTGAGAATTGTCATTTTTTTACTGAATAAATTTATTAAAAAGGAGTATGATGCAGTTCGAAAATTAATTTACTATATTTCAAAGATTAATAATTAAAGTCGTTTTAAATAACTATTTTAATTCGCATCAATTGTATTAGACCCCATATAAACTTATCGCACCCTCTTTGGGCTTCAAAATGTTGTTTTTAGGTGATTTTCCGAATAAAAGTTTCCTTCTTCCTTCAGCTAAAAAGAATTTTGTAGCATTTTAGAAAAAAAAAGAACCCTCGATGGTAAAATAAGGCACTATAGAGCTAATTTGTTTACGCTGATTAAACTTAATTAAATTACGTTGATTTTAACTAAAGCATGCTGAGAATCAGAGTGCCATGTGAAAAGAGCCTCGATGTTTGATGACAGCGACCACATTTTGGACGATGGGAAATAAAGAGAAAGAAAGATATTACCGGATTTGGCGTGCACAATTACCGGCTCGCGGTTTTCGCCGTCAGTAATCGAGATCGTCACGCGAATTTATAGTCCATGGTAGAGGAAGACGATCACAGACCATAAATAATGCGCTTGGTATCATATGAACTATTCCACTACTTGTATTAAATTATGCTTCAGCGGACGATACGCACGCGCTATAGCGATGTTTACTTCTCCGTATTAATCGTTTTACGTTTTGCATCAAATGTCGTTCCAAAAGACACCAGGCGACTTTTTGAATAAAGTCAAAAATTCCAGGATTGTAATTTCCGTTATCAATGTTATCATCTGTAATATTGAGACTTTTGGATTCCGGAGCGTGGAAAAATAAAATATGCTGCATAAAATTTTACCTCCTTGAAAGTTTTATTTATTAATTTCTATAAACCCCCTAAGTAATTAGCACCTCCAACTTTAATGCTATGGTCGCATGAAGGGTCACTTCAATTTTTCGCAGCAGCAGCAGCTGCTGAAATAATTTAAAATTTCAATCAAATTCTCTTAAATATTTTCTAATAAAACAACAGAGATGAGAAAGTTCTGTAACAATCTTTTAAAACAGTATAAGACCTATCTGTCTATAAACATAAATCTGAAATCCCCTTCCCCTTACATACGACCGTGTCCTAAGGTTTTAACACCCAAGTTGGTTTCAACGTGGATCTTTTTAACATTTTTCTCTCCACTTGCAGGATGCTTTTAACTTTTTGTGATTTGGTTTTTACAGTAGTCAATAAAGAGAGAGTGACAATATGATCCATGAGCTTAATGTCAACTCTTTTTGGATTGAGACTGTGTAAAGTTTTTTTTATCAATGTTTCCGATCATACTCCATGATCCATCATCAGGATGATAAGCAAGCAATAAAGAGAGAGAATATGATCCAGGAGTTTACAGTAGTTTACTACGATTTTGAACATTTTGAACTGATATATTTTCTCACTCCATTATAAATTTGTTTAAATTACTATTAACAGTACACTATAATGAATCACTATTAATACTTTTCATGCAAAATTTTGAAATGTAAAAATTATGAGTTGCTAATACAACTATTACAGTCCTGTTTGCCAGCACTTTAATGAAATATTTTAGGGATGATAAAGTCAGTTACCTTAACAGTAGGCAATCTGCGTTCTGCCAACTGCTAATCAACCACTTTACCAACTCATTTGTATGTAAGCAATATTTTGTCAGATCTATTTCAATGAAAGTCAAGATTATAACCTACTGGTTGGTTAAGCTCTGACGTTTCATAGACAGTGGCTTTGCAGTTTTGGATAAGAAAATACAACTAACAAGATGAATGATCCACTAGAGTTATAGACTATTAACTCACGGTTGTTTTATTAGGCAGAAGTTTAATAATCCTAATCAAGGTAAAAATTTTAACAATCCAAGTCTTAATAAAGGTAAATTTTTTAAATAATCAGAACATCTAACTGTAATCAGCTGGTAAGGTGGTGATTGTGGAGAAATTAAAGTTACTATTAATGTTTTCAAATAATTGCACAGACAATGAAATAGAAATAATGTTCAATAAAATAAATTGAGATAAAACAACACCTATTAGACCTCTATTAAAAGATGTATAAAACAATAAACAATCAATGCCAGACAAAGAAATCGAGAAGAAAACTGAGAACAACACAAATTTCTTGGAGTAATGATTACCTGAAATCTTGTTTGCATATATGTGTGATGCAGGAGCATCCGGGTTCAGTGTGATCGGAATCACGAAAAAAAAAATGTTTGTTTCTGATTTTTGTAAGATTTCGTGAAATTCCTTTTTGCAGACAGAATTTGAACTCCATTACGAAATTAATGTCGGAAGCAGATCATTCTTGATTGAAAAAAAATAGTGATTTTATGATTTGTGCTAATAATTTGACGAAGTTTTAAAATAACCGATGGAAAAAGCATGAATTCATTTCTTTCCAAAATATGAGTTTTAGTTAAATATGTTGAATACCGAAGGACCGCAAAGAACTTGAAAGGGGTTATGTTTGTGTTTATTGTGATAAGTCGATTCATCTGCTAGCTGGGACGCTTCATCTTCCAGCTTGAGTATTGAAACATTGTTTAAAACTTAGATATAATTAACTGCAAGGCGGCGGTTAGAGAAGATGAGGGGGCTGTGTGGAAAAACAGATTACACAGTTCGCCCTCCCAATTAGTCGCCCATGGAGATGGAGAGGTACTGAAAATCCAGCTTATGTGGGCTGAAGACTATTCCATGGCCTATGCATTTTAAAACAGATGGTAACCAAGGAAGATGGGAATAGCTAGAGGTGCGCAGGCATAAAGACAATAAGGACTGTTCAAAGAGCCGACAATAAGTGAAATGGGGCGGCAGATATGCAGATTAAAACCAAGGCAACTTTGAATGTATCGAGCGTGGCAGGAAAGGGAGGAGACTGGCGCCATAGCAGAAGACCATCAATGTTCAAAGCAATAGCTTGAAAGCCGTATTGTTTGTATTGCTTCGAGTTACACATTGAAACGTTGACAGGGATAAGCGGTGGCATAAGTCCGTGAGCTGCAACATGTGAAACAATGAAGGAGCCGATCCGGAGAGGGAAGGGAATAAAACCAAGCCTTGTAGGCTACTGTGGAGATTTAAATAAAGAGGAAGATATGCCGCCCGGATGGAAAATGAATTAGCCTGTGAAAAGACATTTCAACCATGCCGTGTTGAGGTAACAAATGTATAATGGAGGTCGTGTGAATACCAAGAATGCTGCATAGTCAAAAGTTAAGTGAACAGAAGTAGAATGGTCGCGCTAGGCCAGTGGAAAGAGAACAAAAACTGAATCATTTGTGTTCACCTGGGTTAAGGACGAGTTCGAGTAGTTTGTTGTGGATAAATTCGACTGAAGGTTAATCTATGGAGACCGTATGAGATGAGAAAGCAGTGAGAGCACGGGCAGGTAGAAGGAGACCCGCGTTGAATGGGTCGAATGAAGGAGCGTAAGAAGTTGCACGAAAGTTGCTTCTGCATGGCGTTGTTCCTGGCAGAATTTAATAAGCAAGAAGAGGCCCATAGGAATCACATAAAGTCATGAGCAGAGTATGTGAAGTGCGGAGAAGGCAGAATATATGAGGGCGTGATCAGCATGAAGGACGAGAATGTGAGGGGTTGGTCGTATGCAGATTGAAGTGCTGAGTCGAGCCAAATGATATGGCATCAATGTGTTTAAATTGTTTCTACAGGTGAGAGGCCAGAACTGTGTGCATGGGAGGCGAAGAGTCGGACAGAACCGAGGAAGGCAACTGAGTTGCCTGAAAGTGTAATTGTCGATTCTCATGAAATTGGATAAAGATTTTTTTATGTTCTTCAAATTAGAGTTTATTGTTGAGTGCAAATTGTAAATCGATTTAAATCGACAGAAATTAGTGTCGATTTGGGGCTAATCATTTTCTGAGTTTGTTGTAGTCTGAAATTGTGAATTTGGGTAGAGGGAAGTTTTTCTTTCTTCATCAATCTGGTAAAGCAATCGCTTGGCAATTCAACCAGTGGCGTGTACACTGTACAGATGGTGATGGTGCAGTGGCAGTAGTGCTCCAAAATCTTCTGTTTTGATAAGCTTTGCCACCATTCGCAAAGATTCGCTAAATCAAAACAAAGTACTATCAAAAACATCCAAAAGAGGTACAAGATTAGATCAGATCTAATAATCAATATTTAGATGGGTTTGGCTTAGAAAGAGAGCATGGGTGCGTGTCTGACACTTGCCATGTTTAAATGGGAAGTTTTGTGGACCCAAAATTTTCAATGGACAAGTGGATAGTTTTCATACAGAAAGACGCATGACAGATAGAAGAAAGCGAAAGCAAAAATGGAGGACACTGAAGAGACAGTCTTTCATTATGCTATTTTCCTTGCTAATCTTGATTGAAGGAAATGCCAGATAAGAATGGAATACTGCGCCTTAATTCTTAAATTTTCACTTACCAGAATGTCATTAAAGACGTATAAAACAGCAAAGGGAAATAATAGTGCTTTTTTTAAAAATTTATAAAAGTTAAAAAGTTTAGTACTAGCACATAAATTTAGTTATGTACGAGATCATCTTTATACAAACGTTTTTAAAATATAAAATTTTATAAATTTTCATTATTTGTATGAATTTACGTATCAAGAGCGCAACTGTCAAATTAAACAGGTAAACATGTTCTATAGTTCAACGATATGCTGATCAATTCCACATGTTTTCAGAAATGAAAGCATTTAAACATTTTAACAGCTTGATAAATACGTCTATTGATGGACGTATACGAGGCGCTAATGGATAAAAAACGTCTATTGACAAGTACTCGTAAACATTGAACTTACCTTGATGAATGGTTGAGATGGTATGTTAATAGACCTATGAAATTTTATCGATTTTTAGGGTAATGAAACTTAGTGTTTAGTTTAATTGCTGGAAAAATTAATTGTATAATTGTAATGGTAAAATTAGTATATTCATGTTATTTTAGTTTATTTATTTATTTTATTCTATAATGTTTTAAAATATGTAGAAAATGATGCAATCTTGTATGAATTTAGATTATTTTTTATCTTTTTTATTTATTTATATATATATTTATTTTCATGCATTTAATTCTAATTTATTCGTTTGCACGCATGTTTGTATATATTTATCTTATTTTCATACCTATATACACCTACCTCCACTTGATTGTTTATCACTTGGACTTGACCATTACCCCATTCTATGAAAAACATGTAATTGTAGAACAAACCTCATAGTCACAAACTTGTTCTTTTTAAAGTGAAAATTAAAAATTTATTGATTGGCCCTCCATCCTTCTACCTTCACTAGACTAACCATACATTTGATAAGATTCGATGTTATACGATTATATTCAAAGACATCAAACATATTCATACTAATCATTAAAAGGCAATTGAAAAGTTCATTAACATTGAAAATTATTGAACTAATCAATAGCAACACACTTTGATTTGATAAAATAGAAAGATTAAAGAATCTATAAGTATACACTTAGATTATTGCATACTATATCATGGTAAAGAGCCCTCACATCTCAATCATACACCAAGCTAACAAAGTTATTTATCAATACTACCATTCCAAATATGTAGAAAAGGAAGATTAGAAAATTGTACATCAAGAAAAAAAAAGTAGGAAAATACTTATAAATCACTAAGATGGTTTAGAGCACGCATACAAATCTACAATTACAAATATATCCTAGCCCTAGAACTTGTCCTTTAACAAGGGTGAGATCTAAAACAAAATTCTATGCAATTCCATAGAAATAGAGGTACTATCAAACAATATCTTACATGAAGGAAATTTTAGAATCTTGTTTGATAAAAAATATTCTTTACTTCTTGAACTAAGCATGACAATCCAATTGCTATATTTCCAAAGAAAATAGTATTCCAAATTTATATTATCAATTTGATTTTGATATCTTAGGTTGATTATGCTTATTTGATTGTATTTCCTTAATTATCTTAAGCTAACCACTAGATAAAATTAATTTTTCTCTTTATTTTAGTGAGTTCAATTAATCATACACCTTCCAATAAAGCCTCCATGTTTTATATTACCTACATTTTTTGAGATCATATCTTATTTTTAGATCAACCCTTCCTTTTGAATCATTGTTCTCCATCAAAATCTCTTTGTAATAGGATTTGCATATGTTAGTATAGTATATATTTGCACCCATCCTAACCACCATTGGGAAAATATGGCGTTTCAATGTCAAATATATGATATACCATTGTTATTTCTTTAACCTAAAAGGGGACATTTGAGTTTGATATTCTTATATTTTATTTATGCCACACAAAAGGAGTGCTTGCCTAAAATATAACATCGACCAAAGAAATAAAAATTACGTATATGGTGGTGCTCATAATGAGAACTAAATTGGGGAATATGATCATGATGCTTATGTATATGATCAAGATTTTACAATGGAGTTGGTTAGCATGATTATTGTGGAAAATCCTTCATAACTAGTGTTTATTTTTCATAATATGTTTTCAACTAAATGTTATTAATCTAAAATATTTTAAACAATTTTAGATAGGCTTGATTCTTCTATACTAGAACTAGTGCATTCAAAAATTTCCAACTCTCCTATACATACCTCTTCCATAATTACTCCTTAAATCATTAACACTAATTATACCTATGGTATCATGGCCACTAGTGTCCCACCATTCAACACATATCCCTTTTCCATCTAGATCATTCAATTTGTAGCCTAGTTCCTAGATGTACTCCCATTATATGCACTAAATTTATTGCCTATTATAATGTCATGCTCTTGAAGGATCACTAAAAACCTAGACCCATAAACTCATGTCAATCCAGACTCATTCATGGAAAATTCATTATTAAATTATGGAAGGTGGAGAAAATTTACATGAGTAGGAAACCTCATTTTAATTTTGGCTGTACAATTCTATGAGGGTGTTCTTATAGTTCGATTAGAAGACAAATAACAATAATAACAATACAAAATGTATTCAACAAGTCATACTCTTTGTACACTAAAATATCATAAGACATGTCATTGAAGATAAGGTATGTTGGATC
>VDFB02352099.1:0-28595 GCA_007258455.2 Sequoia sempervirens | reverse complement strand
AAAACTGAAAAAAATTGAGGTTGTGTTTGTTTAGGATTGAAAATTTAGAGCATGACAGTAGGAGGAACAACCATTGTAACCACTAGAAATTGAGAAGACTTAGTTAAAATATTTGTAAGGGAAAACTAGGATATACACATAGCTTTAAATTTTTGGTATGAACCAAATAAAAAATCCTTAGAAGGTTTTACAGGTTAGACTAGTTGAGGCGAAATGTAATCTACTAAAAAATTTCATAAGAGGCCAAAGGATTAAACCCACTATAGTAAATTGTGTATTTATTCTTCAAATAAAAATTTAAGACATTAATGAATATCCAATGGGACCACCTTAATGGAGCTTAGCTATGGACAACCTAACTTTACATGAAACTAATTCAATATCATGATTATGATAAATAAGACATCAAACTATTTAGGTCAAACTTTTATTAGGAGAGTTATAGAACCAACCATAGGGAAATTAGAACCATCATGATAATTTAATAATTCTTATAATTATTCATAATTTCTTTTATAGAGGTCATGCCAATACAAAAATTCTTTACAGATAAAGTTCATTATACACTCAAGATCGATGAGCTTTCCCCTTGTGGGTTTATCATTAATTCTACCGATGATATAAAGAGGACAAATAGGTGCAGTTATAGAAGCATACATCTAGTAATATAATGGTTTGATCCTTACAAGGTTTAGTATCAATCATGTTTATATCATTTAATAGATCTTCAACCTCTTATTAAATATTAGCTTGTGGAAAAAAATGGTTGAATGACTTGGTAATGGGTTTTTAAATATTTGTAAGTTTTGAGTGGGTGGAAAACCTAATTTATTTCCTTTGTTATTCACACCAACCAATTGGATGATATTAGAATTGATTAGGTCTTGCACTTGATTTTTGAGATGTATACATCTTTCCATATCATGTCTAGGTGTATGATGATATTGACAAAAGGATTTTGCACTATTTTTTTGTGTTCATGTCTTAGTTGTGTCAATAGGTCTAATTAGAGGAAGTTGTTCAAATCATATTTTTATTTAAAAATTTCAACATAATAGCAAGGGAAGAGTCAATAAATCTTGAAAATTTTCTATCTCTTATCCTAAATTTATATGGCATTGTATATGTAATAGAAACTTCCATGTGAATGTTATTAAATGATTGAGAATTGTTTATATTTATCAAGTTTTTATTTTGTTTCTTAAATGGTTGATATTTGTTATGATGGATGACTTCAAATTTAATAGTAGGAGTCAATGAAGTTGTACCTTCATATTGAATAACTGATATCTAATAATCACAAAGGGTCATACATAAATGTGTAAATGAGGGATGTTTCTTCAACAAGATCTTATATCTAATGTTGAATAAAACTTTTGAACAAAGAAACTTTGTATATTTGTATCCAAAAGGTTATAGGAAATTTATGAATAAATGTCTTCCTATCATCCTATAAATTCAATCACCTTCATTTTAGGTCCTTCTTTATAATCAGCTATTTTTTTTTAATGTAACTTGATTTGCAATGTTTGCTTGAAATTATTGAATGAATTCATTAAAAAATTATTTAAATGATACTGTTGAGTTATTCGAAAATACAAAAACCAACCCAAGGCCACATATTTACAACCATAAAAGAAACTTGTCTGAGAGAGAATCCTCAAAATTGAAATTGTATCATAGAGAAGTGAAATTCCATAGATGATTGGTGGGATCTCCTTTGCCAACATACTTTTTAAAGTGATTTATCTCAATGTTTTGAGGTATGGGTGTCTTTAGGATATCAAAAAATAATCAACTACATGTGAGGTATGTTGTAATATTATCATTATATTTATATTGATTAATTTTTAAAATTTTCAATTGTAATGATGACATGTTTCATAGAATTTGGTTTATCATAGGGTCATTTGGTGACATGTTCTGAAAAATGTGTTGAATATGGTATACTATTATGGATAGCTAATGGGTTATTGTTTTATATATTTATGGTAGGTAATAAACATGGAGGTGAGTGGAAAAAGCTATAATGATTCAAAAAATAAAATCCTAAACTTGTGTTTAGACCATTGCTCCATTCCATGTTTGATGGTAAAACTAGAGGAGTAACGATGGGAATAGAAAGCATGATTGTAGGGGGAAAAAAATTTACTAATTAATTTGGAGAATAGTAAAGGCTTGAATCCAACTAGCCATTGTAGGAATGTTTGCATCCACTACATGAGCTAATATATGCAACACTTCTATCCCTTGTGAATCATTGATAAACTTCCTCAAGTTATCCAAAAGACAAACCATTTCTCTAGCCAGAGGCTTAATACTTAAGAATTGTTTAAGTATTTTTAGTTATTTGTCTAGTTTTTAAATTTATCTTTTGGGAAATGTGTAGCAACAACCTTCAAGTCAACACAAATGCTAGGTGGTGACAAAGACATAGGTAACATATGATGTAGCATGTCAATGTAAAAGAATAAACTTGCGTCACACTTTTGGCTAACTAAATAGTTTCAATCAAAATAGTTTCTAGCTAAATAGTTTTTATTAAAATAGTTTCATTTACAACTATGCACATGTATGTGGCACATAGAGTTTCAGGTCTAACCCTTTCGCATGAAACTACAACATTCGAATTTTTCTCTTTCTTTCTTTCAAATGTGACAAAATTTATATGTTTGGTTTCTATAGAAAGGGTTTCAAGAAAAAGGGTTTTAGTTGAAATCCTTGAACCCAAAACTATCTATGTGGCATTGTTGTTGGAAACCACCTCATTTTTTTCAGAAATTCCTAGAAATTTCCACTTGAACATGACATATCTTCAATTAGAATATTTTTTTCAAAAAATTAAAAATACCCTTTACTAGATCACAAAGTAAGGAATTTAAAATATATAATGCTATTGATATTTTTATTAGTTTTAAATAATATGTTTTTATTTTAAATAATGAAAGTACATTGTTAAAATAAAAAAATGAGGTTGATTCAAAATTAAAACAAAAATAATAAAACATATTAAAAAATATAAAATATTTGATGCACTAGAGGAGAGAATCATCTTCGAAAGGGTATAATTGTTGGTTTAAATGAGAAAAAAAAAAGATGTTAGTTGATGTCAAATGAAAGATATCAAACTCTTTGTATGTGTGACATTAAAACATTATTAAGAGGAAAATATTAATAAAAAAAATTGATTGCTTTTCTATCCACTAGATATTGAAGTTATCAAATTGGGAAAAAAAGTATAAGGAAAAATAAATTTGTTTTCTATTTGCTCCTTGACATTGACTCATCGTCACTTTTTCCTAATTTTTTTAGTATTTCAAATACTACTCTTAAATATATAGATAAAATGTTAAAATGAATTTTAAAAAATTAAAAAATTATAGGAATGAAATTCCTCAAGATTCATACATTTCATTAGTTTACATCATTTTGAAATTCAAAATATAAAGACCAATTTTGTGTAGTTGAAGTTGAGAATTAGTATTTGTGTTGGTCGTTTCCTTTAGAAAGCATGACATAGGTTTGTAATTTTACCCATTAGATCAACTGTGATCCAAATTTGACCTAAAATCATTTGGACAAGGGTGTTAATTTCACATACTAAAGATGTATTTTTTGACTAAATTCAAAATTTGGAAATAACCTACAATGCATGAGGATCCAAAGTTGTAGAGGTTCATGTCTGGTAATAGAAAGGTTTATGGAAATACAAAACTCCCTACTTTTTATGTAAAATACACAATCATGCATTAAATTTATATTTTTAAAGTAAAGAAATATGCTCAAAAAATAATTTTTAGTATTTATAATTTGTAATTTTACTAATGCAGTGTTTAAAAAGTAACCATTTTTCACGCTTGGTTTGGGAATTAATAATTGATGATAAAATAGACTTAATTATGCCTTATTTAGGTTGTAAATTTTTTTCTTACACTTTCACAATAATCTAGGGATTCATTAATTAATTGAGGTTAATTAAAGCTTAATTGGTCCCTTAAAATTAAATCCAAGCCTTATTTATTGCATTTTTTGAGGGAAAAATCCTGACATTCATTAATAATGTGGCATAATATTTAATTTGGAAAGGTTTGAGTCCTAGGATAGTGATGTAGGACCCATTTTCCACCTTGGGTGAATGGGTCCCCACGATGTCATAAGACCCCCTTTTGGCATATTATTTCATCTCCCAAAAACTTGGTCCTAGAAAATTGTGCTAGGACCCATTTTTCCAAGGTGGCGAATGGGTCCTTCTTACCTAGGACACCCCTTTTCTAGCTTATTTGTCACCAGATTTTAATGATTTTGAATCCTAGATGTGATGTCAGATTGCATTATTTGAATTTTGGGGTTAAATATTAAGTTTAGTATAAATACAAGGCTAATTCAAATAGTTTCACCTAGCAAGTTCAAGTTATCATTAGAGAACTTTCTAAACAGCATTATAGAGAATTTGAAGAGCATTTTCAAAGGCATTCAAGGAAAAATTATTGAATTTTTATTGTAGAAATTCAAGATCATATCATTATGTCAAAGGCATAGTGCATCAAGCATGTTGTTGAGCTAGTGTGTTGATGTAGTATTAAAGATCCATTTGCAAGCATCCAATTGAAGATCAAGATCTACATTCTTCATGGCCACTTTATGTTATATTGAAGATTTACATTCCAAGACATCATCCAAGGTATCATTGTTTCATTATTCATATTTCATATTCATGTTCCATTGTCTCATCATAAGGTTTAATTACCTAAATGGAGTTTAACTAAGGAAAACCCCCATTCCCTAACAATCAACAAGTTTTTCTCCTCTTTGACATGTCATTGTAGGTTTCTAGGTTGAAGATCAAGTGGAGAACAAGATTGAAGCAAAGTTGAAAAGTTGAAAAGTTGCAAAGTTCTCACCACATTGTAAGATCATGAAAAGTTGTCTACAATTTTTTTTTCAAAATTTTGGGAGCTAGTCACCTAGGACCAAGAAGCGCAAACATTGAAGAACAAAACCCAAAAATGAGATTTCAAAAACCTTAATAAAGATCCATTCACCACCACGGGAAAATGAATCCTCAGTGACCCCAAAAAAACACCTTTTTAGTACGGTACACATTGTTTCAGTCTCTTAAAACCTCCCCTATTGTTGTTATAATAGTTAGGATTATTATTTTATTGTTATTTATGCATTTTGGCCCTCATAATTGAATGAAAACTAAGAAAAACCTAGTGGTTTATCATCTTGTTCATTCATTTTGATAAAACTCTACATTAAAAACCTTAGATATTAGTTTGTAATAGTTTGTATTAGATTTGCATCAATTGCATTACATTTAGGGTAAATTTGCATGTTTGCATTACATATATTCACTAAAAAAGATCAAAAAATTGCATTAGATCTAAGTTTGTTTTGCATAGTGTTTACATTGACATCATCATTCAATCATTTAGATTCATATTGTATGTTAAATTTACTTGCATTGGCCATCATTGAACCTTAGCCAAAATTGCATTTAGAAGCCTAAAATCTAGAAAATCTATTATAGAATTGACTATTACAAACCTAAAATAGAAAACACATGTGATCACTTAGAAATTGCACTTTCCAAACTTTAAAAACCTTGTACCAGGACCCATTTTCCCAAGGTGGTGAATGAGTCCCTATTAGGGATACCAGAGAAGCAACTTTTAACATTTCCTAAGCTTCAATATCAAATTCAGACTTTCCGAAAAAAGCATACCAAGACCCATTCACCACCCTAGGTGAATGAGTCCTTGAAGACCTAAAAAAACCAACTTTTTGAGCTTTCTAGTGATTTTTATACTTCCTAGGCTTGCTGGTAACCTATAGTATCAGTTTTGAATGTTTCAGGAACTTCTCTTTTATGCATCTAGGTCAAAATCATCCATTTAGTGTAGCTATTTTTGAATCATTTCACAATCATTTTAGTAGAAAAAAACATCAGATCTGAAAATGTTTACATTTGTGTAATTTTACATTGTTGTGTACATAGTGTTTATATTCATGAAGCTTTGCATTAATTTTATGAAAGTACTTTTCATATTTGGAGATAAATTGCTTGCATTCTTAAAGCATGGTGTAAGATGAATAAAATTACTTTTCATTTTTTACCACACAATGTTAGTATCTTACATTCCTAAGAATGTTAAGAAAAACTTCATCCCTCCTATTTATGAGAATGCTTTAGTGAAAGAGGATGCAAGCATAAAAAATCATGACAACCATAATTGTTCTTCTCCTGATACTTCTATTAATGATGAAGGTATCTTGGTGAAAGAAGATACAATCATTGAGAATCATGAAAGTCTCATTTTTCCCTCCTCCTCCCCCTTGGATAGATATTATGAGACAAGAACATGAGATCATTAACACATTTCTTAACATCACTTTACCCAGTGAGAATTCTTTTGTGAAAGAAGATATGTTGAGAGATCCAATGATTGAAAGTTATAGTATTATTTCTCTACTTCCTAATGTCCCTAACATTTTGAAAGATCTATTCAAACAAAAGGATCCAATCATTGGTAAGAGTGAAACTTATAGTTATTATTCTCTTGATGTCTCCCCTTTTTGTGATAAAGTCACTTTAAAAAATCTAAACATGGAATGTGATGAACCTCTTGTTTTCTTCCCTCCTAAAAATTTCCTACTAGGGTAGATATTATGGCACAAGATAATGGTACCTTAGAGAAAAAGGATGAAATCATGGACAATCATAATGATCAAAATTTTCCTTCTCTTAATATCTCTCCTATTTGTGATGGAGATATTTTTGTGTTAGAATATCAAACCAATGAGAGTTATGAGAGTCCTATTTGTCTCTCTTCCCCTACCTCTCCTACTAGTGAAAATAGTATTGAACAAGAGAATGCCATAATTGATAACTCCCCTACTTGTGATGGAGTCATTTTAGAAGAAGCAACCTATGAATTCCATGAACATCAATTTTGTAGCTCTCCTAGAAACTCTCTTACTAGGGAGGATATCATGGTGGAAGAATATGAGAAAATTGACAATAGTAATCCCTTAGATGAAGATGATGAAGTGACATTGGACTCCCCTTCACTAAGAGATTATGAAAATAAGGATAAGTTTGGTGAAGTTATAAACATTAAGACTCCAATATGTCCTAGAGATCCTTTAATTATTACACTTCCTGAAGCTAAAATCACCATTTATCTACCCTCACAAAACTATAAGTTCTAAATAAACCCATAATTATCTTGGAACCACCTAGAAGGAAACTTGATAATGATAATGTTTTGTAGCAACTGAGTAACAACACCATTGGTCATACATATAACACTAGGAACAATCTGCAACCATGAAAAACAACTCAAACATCTCTCCCATTGCCTAACCCTTTATTGCATGGTCCTCCTCATTTTCCTTTATGAAATGGAAAGGATTATGATCTTGTTGAACAACATAAGAATACTTCCACTAAGATATCCTTATGGCCCGACCTTATTCAAGTCTCACTTATTTATCATAACATGCTTCAAAGTGATTTACAACAAGTTCCTACCCCTCCTAATGTGTAATCAAATGATGTGGAAACAAAAATTCAAGTTGTAACTCTAGCCAACTTATACATTGCTTTTATCAAGATGAATAAATCAAAATCACAATGAAGCTTTCATGATAATAGTTCATGTTAATTGAATAGTGATAAAGAGAACTCTTGTTGACAGTGGCTCAACCCTTAGCATGTGTAGCACAAACCTTATTGATAAGATTGAAAAAGATAAAAGGAAAATTCAACCTAATTCTTTATCTATTAGATTATTTCATAACGTAGGAAAAAAACCACTTGGAGTCATCAAATTACCTATTAAAGCTGAAAACATTACCTTGAAAAATTTGGTCCATGTTATGCCTCATGATCTTTCATATAATCTTCTTTTAGGATGAACATGGATTCCTGAGATGAATGGGGTGCCTTCTACCCTTCATCGTAAACTAAAGTGCATCTATGACAACAAAGTTTTCACACTTAAGGCCAATCCTCAACCTGAAAGTTGTTTTATTGTTGAGAAAGAAGGATGAGATCCTTTAGAAGTATTGAAACATGAAGCAAAAGTGAAAATCGTAAAGGAAGAACACAAGAAAAAAATTGATGAAGTCACTAAGCTATTAGAAGACGATTGGGGTTCCTTAGATTTCACACCAACATTCATGGGTGAATACAAGATCATAAACAAAGAGTATAAAAAGGGAAAAAAAGTAATAATGTCAACAAAAAATTTGAAAGCATCCACTTCAAGCACTTTAGGAGAAGAAGCAAATTACACAAAAAAATATTGATGAAGTTGTTTATGAACAACTAGTAAATCCTAAAGAAATGAAAAAGCTTTATGGAAGAGGCTATGAATTTTTGAAAAAACTTGGGTATAGTGGAAAAGGATGTGGTGCTAGAGAACAAGGTACCAGTGTCCTTATAGAGCCTAACACGCAAGAAACAACTAGTGGTCTTGGCTATTTTCCTTCAAAAGAAATAAAAACATCAAAAAAATATTCATTCAATATCAATACTCTTGTAGTGATGGAAATTGTTACCCTTTACATTTTCACAATTAATATGGGAATAATTAATGTTAAATTAAGCCTACTGTTGCCTTGATATAGTGTTGTAATGTGTTTTACAAATTGACATTAAGTTTACGGCCCCTTCTAAACTAAATGGACCTAATTGTTCCTTAATTAGGGTGTTGTAGAGTTTATCCTAACACTTTCACACTAATCTAGGGTTTTATTAATTAATTGGGCTTATATATACCTTAATTGGCCCTATTTTGCATCCACAAGCCTTATTAAATGTATTTTTCTAGAAATAATCCCGACCATTAGCAAATAACCAATCATAATTCAATGTTTTGGGTCATGTGTTCGAGATTTAGTGGTCTACAACTCATACACCACCTTGGATGTATGAGTCCCACCTAGGTCTCAAGACTTGGTTTCAAGTTTCACATTAAACAAGACTTGTATTAGAGTTTGTTCCCTAATTTTGAGCCACAGAGACTCATATGCCACCTTGGGCGTATGAGTCCCACTCTAATTAGGACCTAATTTAAATTCAATTCTTGGAAATATTTTTTCTTCATAGATCAGATGTCGGCTATTTTCTTGCAATTTTGAGAAATTTGGCATAAACAAGTATAAATACAAGGTTATTTCACTCATTTTCACCTAAGACTTTCAAGAGAGCATTCCTAATAGAAATTTTGTGATTACAAGAGTATTCAAGGACATTCATGAGTATTTTATAAGGAATTCAAGGTAATATTTATCCATCATTTGTTGCAGCAATTCAAGATCCATCGTCATGTCAAAGGAATAATGCATCAAGCATGTTGTTGAGCTAGTGTTGTGATGTATAATTCAATATACAAGTTAAGCATTGTTCCATATCTAATTCAAGATCAAGATCTGCATTCTTCATAGTCACTTCATGTTACATTGCATATTTACATTGCAAGACATCATTGAAGGTATCATTTTTCATGTTCATGTTTCATTATTTTATCATAAGGTTTAATTAGCTAAATGGGGTTTGACCAAGGAAAACCCATATTTCCTAACAATCAATAATTTTTTCCCTCTCTTTAGTGTGTGTTTTTCATATATAGGTTGAAGATACATTGAAGATAAATATTGGAATAAGTTGTCAAGTTTGCAAAGTTGTCACCTTGTTTACAAGATCAGTGAAAGATAGCTACAAAGCATAATTTAGCATTTTAGATCCAAAAATCAGGATTGGAAGGAAGAGTAGCGATAGGAGAGCATATTCAAACATTGACCCCTCAAAATTTTTGAACAAGATTGATACACCACTTGTGGCATATATGAGTCCTAGTATAGGGATTTTCTAGATTTCAGGAGTTTTAGGCTTGTCATTGTCATATTTTTATTTCAGTTGAGAAACCCTAATTTGGGAATAAATCACCCAGCCTGGCATATGAGTCCTAGTGAGCATTAAAATTTATATTTTTAGCATTTTAGACCTTTTTCTGACCTTCTATTCATTTTTAGGTGCACCTATATACTTTCTCAATTTACTATTTTAATTTTCCTTCACTTCTAGGTCATTTACTTAAGTTTTGTACATCATTAGGTTTTGCATGTTACTAGTCTTTCCAAGCCCTAACTTGGTGGTGAACCCCCTTTTAGTATTTAATCACACCTTAGTACACCTTATTGCAAGATCTCTTTCCCTCATTTCATCATTGGATTGAGATCTCTAAGGTTCCTTAAGTGAACTAAGTGAAATAAGTCTTAAACCCAAGTTCCATCTTCCCAAAAAATTGGACACCTGTTTCCTTCATTTCATTTTGGTGAACTTGATGTGAACACCTCATTTTTTATTTGGAGTGCTTCATAGTCCTAGATCTAGCTTACATTAACTTTTCATTAGGGTTTTGCATTAATTAATTTGTATCTATGGTATGCAAATTTTGCATTAGTGAAAAGTGCATATAGGTTGCATTTTTACTTCTTGCATCATTTAATTTAATCTTAAATTAATAATTTCATACTATCTAGACAACATTCAAACCAAAAAAACAAAAATTCACTCATAATTTGTTAATTTCAATGTAAAAACCCTAATTTGGGACTCATAAGCCCCTCTGGTTGATTTAGTCCTAGTACAAGTGGTTTTTCCTAATTTCTAGGTATTTTGTGTTGTGTATTTTGCAACATTTGAAACCTTGAAAACCCTAAATAGGACTCATATGCCCCTATGGGTGATTTAGTACCAGATGAGGCCCAAAACCACCATTTACAACATTGAAAAACTCATTTCTATACTTCCTAGGCTTGTTGGTAACCCATAGCATTAGTCTAGAAAGTTTCAAGAACATTTGCTTTATGTATCGACATCAAATCATCCATGTAGTGAAGTCAGTTTTAAAGCATTTCAAAAATCATTTTAGTATTAATTTTTTTTAGATATATAAGACATTTGCTTACATTTCAAAAACATTGCATAATTTAGATAGCTTACTTTTTCATGTTAGCATGTTTTCTTTTCAAGAATTTAGTGTTCCTAGAGTATCAAATGGCTTGTATAATTCTATTTTACCTACTCATGGGAATAATCTATGAAAACAAAGTAAAACCTTTGATAAGCATATTGGATACCCTTCTAGTATCTATTGGGTTTGTAAGAACATCATAACACAAGAGGATGCAAGCATAGAAAATAATAAAAATCATAATTGTTGTTCTCTCGATACCTCTCCTATTAGTGACAAAGGTATCTTGGTGAAAGAAGATACAATCATTGAGAGTCTTGATTGTACCTCTTCTCCTCCCCCTTGGGAATATATTATGACACAACAAGATGATATCATAGACACATTTCTAAACATCACCTTACCTAGTCTACACTTATCCCTTGCTTCTAAGAATGTTTTGGTGAAATAGGATGAAATCATAGATAACCCTAAAAATTAAATTTTTACTTCTCCTAATATCCCTCGTCGATGCAAAGAAAATAGTTTGGTGTTAGAAGATACACTTATTGATATTCATGATAATATTGTTCCTCCCTTCCCTAATTCTCCTACTATTTGGAAAGATCTATTTGGTATGCATGAAAATCATAGTTGTCCTTATATTAATACCTCTCTTATTTGTGATGAAGCTACATTACAGAATATAACCACAAAATGTGATGAAATTGTTATTTTCTCCTCTCCTAAAAGAAGTCCTACTAGGGTAGATTTTAGGGAACAAGAGAATAGGACCTTAGAAAATAAGGATGAAATCATGGACAATCATGATGATCACATTTTTTCTTCTCCTAGTAGATCTCTCCTAGTTGTGAAGAAGATATTTCAGTGTTAAACAATCAAAAGAGTGAGAATTATGAGAGTTTTATTTGTCTCTCTCCTCCCAAGGAAAACATTATTGAACAAAAGGATGCCATCATTGATAAACAAGATAATCCAACCATTGATAACTCCCTTACTTGTGATGAAGTAATTTTAGAAGAACCAACCTTTGAATGTCATGAACATCTAGTTTGTAGTTCTCCTAAAAAATATTCTCCTAAGGAGGATATCATGGTGCAAGAAAATGACACGGAAACATTTCTTTCAAATAATAGTGATGTGATTTCCTTAGATGATGGTGAAAAGATGACACTAAACTTCCCTACATTAAAAAGACATCAAATCAAAACCACTAACATTATGAATATACATGTCCATTAGATCCCACTTGATTAAAAAACCTCTTACATATGCTTTGGTACATCTTAAGAATCCTCTAATTCTTTAACCACCCTCACAATGATTGCAAACTCTAAACAAACCTAAACTTATCCTTTACCCACTTAAGAATAATGTTTTGTAGCAACTGAGTTATAATACCATTTCTCATACATATAACACTAGAAATAATTCATAATTAATAAAAACACCTTCAACATCCCTTCCATTACCTCAACCCATCTTACCTAGTCTTCCTCGTTTTCCTTTACAAAGTGGAAAGGAGTATGATCTCATTGAACAAGTAAAGAATACTCCTAATATATCATTATGGGACCTTATTCAAACCTCTCCTCATTATCATAACATGATTCAAAGTGCATTATAATAAGTTCCTACCCCCTCCTATTCAATTGAATGAAGTAGAATCCAAAATTCAAGCTATAACTTTGAACAACATAGACGTTACTTTTCATCAACATGAGCTACCCCCTTTGGAAATGAGAAAGAAAAAAAATTCCTTCATTATAATAGCTATCTATAATAGGATGAGAATAAAGTGAACCATTGTTGATAATGGCTCCACTCTTAATTTGTGTAGTGTGAAACTTTTTGATAGAATTTGCATGGATAAGTTGAGAATTGAACCTAATTCCTTATCGATTCGAGGAATTGACAATGTAGGAAAGCAACCGCTTGGTGTGATTACTTTGCCTATTACAATTGGAAATTCTACCTTACAAACTCCTATACATGTTATGCCTCATGATCTTTCATACAATATTGCTTTAGGAAGAACATGGATCCATGAGATGCATACAGTGCCTTCGAATCTTCATCATATCATGAAGTATGCCTATAAGAATAAAGTGTACAAAGTTAAAATAGACCCCGAGCCTGAAAGTTACTTACAAGTTGAAAAAGGAAAGACAAATCCTCTAAACACATAAATTCCAACTTTGAAGATAGAACCTATAAACAAAGAGAAACAAGAGATGGAAAAAGTGTCAAAACTATTAGAAGATGATTGTGGTTCCTTAGATTTCACACCAACATTCATGGGAGAATACAAGATCATAAACAAAGAATTTGAAAAGGGAAAATAAAAAGTGGTAATTTCAACACAAAATTCAAAAGACCCTTTGAAAGCATCCACTTCAACCACTTTAGAAGAAGAAGCAATTTACAAGAAAAACTTTGATGAAACTAATTATGAGTTCGAATGTCGAATTTTAAAAAGGTTCGAAAATGCTTTATGAAAGGTTGGTGGAACTCAAGGAAATAACTTGGATATAGTGGAAAGGGATGTGGTGCTATAGAACAAGGTATCTATGTCCCTATAGAACCTAACATGCAAGGAATGACTAATGGTCTTGGTTATTGTACCTCAAAAAACACAAGCAAGACTTCACATAATATTAACACTACTATGTAAAAAGATCTCTCCTGCCTCAAATTTAACACTATTAGTGCATCCTGGTCCTATAGAAGCTAGCTTATCCTTGGTTTTGTTGTTCATTTTGAAAAACAAAGAAACTTTCGCCACATCAATGTCAAGAAGTTTAATTAATGGACGGAGTTTGTTAGATTTTAATTCCTTCCCTTTTGAAGGCAAGAAAAAAATCCTACAATCCAAAGCAGAATCTCGTGTAAGTGGCTGACATAATGTACCAAGCAAGAGACTTTTACTAAAAATATAGGAACACCTACCATTGATCAAGAGAGTATCCCTGGGCTGGAGACTCCACCCAAGATAGCTCTTGATATAATTTCCAAGAACACAATAGGAATTTTAATACAATAATTTATTTTGTGCATATCATAAAGCTCATGGTCATTCTACTAATGAATGTAAGGCTTTGGGTAATAAAATTCAAGATCTTAATGATTGTTGTGCTCTTCCTTGTGTTGAAACAATCGAATTCTAATTGATACTCGTCGCGGTTCCCTTAAGTAAAAAAAAAAAAAAAAAAAAGACCTCTTTCTATTAAGGGATTTAGAATTCCTGGAATAAATTCCCACCTAATGCAGGTCTTTAATTTAGTAGTTTTGGTACATTTTATGCATCCATACCTTAGGTCTCTTTACCCCGTAAACCTAAAATAAATATGCTTTTAAATGCAATGTCTGTAAATGTCAAAGTCTTGTAAAGGACTTTCACACTTTTCTAGACTTAATTAACCTATTTTTCCCTAATTCAACATTATAAAATGTGCTCAATAATATTATTACATCAATCTGGAAGGTTCTTAATGTAAACTTAATGATAAACTAGTGTTGTAATATGTTTTACACATTCACATTAGTTTTTGTGCCCTTCTAGGCTATGTGGACCTCATTCTAGTGTTGTAAAGTGTACTTAATCATACTTTCACATTGATTTATGTGTCCCAAGCCCTATTTAACATTTACATCATCAATAATAGGCCCCTATTAACCCATATTGTGCATCCCAAGGCATAATTTGATCAAATAATCGACATAGTCATCATATAAGCCTTATTTTCTTACTTCTCTGCATTCTAGCTAGCAAAAATAACCCCTATGGGACCCACTCACCATTAGTGGTGAATTAGTCCCATCTAGGTGGAACCCATTCACCATTAGTGGCAAATGAGTCCCATTTTGAGTCATTTTTAGGGTTTGAGTAGGAAAAATTGGGTTTTAAGTTGAAATTATTCAATGTCAGCCTTAGGGATCCAATTTATAGGAAAATAAAGTGAATTTCCTATAAATATAAGTCTATTAAAACGAATTTACAGCTCATTATCATTCATCCATCATTCATTATATTTTCAAGTCAAGCAAGCTAGGGTTTCTTCATTAGAAGACATCTAGTTAGCTTTCTAAAGCATTCAAGGGTTTAATCTTCATGTATTGTTGCATATTTTCAAGATAAATCAGCATGGAAAGGTAATCAATTCCATTTTTCATGTTTCATTACATTATTTCATCAATTTGGTTTAATTACCTAAAAGGGGTTTGACATAAGGCAAACCCTCATGCCCGAACATTGAACATCTCTCTCTTTTCTTGTGTGTTTGCAAATTTAGGTCTCTTGGAAGATTGGAAATCATTGGAGATCAAGTTGTAAATTCATTCAAGTCATCTCTTCATCATTCAAGTCAAAATATCAACAAAAATCCACTTTCTGACCCAAATCTAACAATTTCAGAAGCGAACACCTTTAAAACATCAAAGTGCAAATTGAAAGCTTTAGAACCCACTTTTGAAAAAAAAAAAAAAAAAAAAATCAAAAGTGGAATTCATCTACCATGGGTGGCTAATGAGTCCTACCCTGCAAGGCCAATTTTTATTTTACATTTTTGAAAGTACCCTTTGTTAGAAAATGTGCCTCTAGTAATAGCTTTGGTATAATCTAGGACCTGGACATCTACCAAGATGGTAAAATGAGTCCCCACTGGTCTAAATTTTGTAGCATCAATAGTCTCCAAAATTAATTTCCGTGGCTCTGATCTCGTGATTCCAAGCACACTCTCTAATTTGATTCACCTTTATGTTTTACTCTTTTCCATCTAGAAAGTGGGATTTTAGGGACACATAATGTGTTTTCTCAGGGAATGCCTTGGCCGTGCAAAACCCTGCAGAACACAATACAATGTAAATAATTTTTTAAATAATAAAGGTAAACATACAGCCAACATTAAACCATAAACTACATAAATAAATATAATAAGCATAGCATTAACACAATTTTGGTTCCTCAGTGACGGAGTTTACATCGCAAATAACCAACTTAAATAAAATAAAAGATTACAAATTAAATATCATTTATAATGATAAATCTGTGGATAAGGATAAGCATCCAATACCCATGATGCAAGAATACAACATCGTGATAATTACATCCAAGTGATATAATCTCCATCAGAGTTAAGCAAATGAACCTAACTTTTATTACATCATTGATATAATAATATACTACACTTTCTTTGATAAATGAATTACATTGAATTTCCTAACATGGGGATTGATACAAGTATGCAACATAGCTACAACGTTCCACTGCAATAACTCCAACCGAAATGCCGAAGATATAGGATTGATGGGGGCAAACTCACTGCGCGAGCATCGCTCCACTCCAAATCCATGGAATTATAAAGTAACTCCACCCCTGCGGTGGCTCGGTGACGGAGGTGCTGAACCTACCCAAGGAATGTCAACCGACTCAACCACAATATGACATAAAACAAGTACAACTCAAAGCTTACAAAGAACAACCATCAAATTTACAAATCACATGACAAAATTAAGCTAAGAACTCATCACGATAACATGAAGTACTACTCAACGTATCAACTTCAAGAATCACCCCCATGAGCCCAAAGAAATATCAAGCAAAGAGATAATAACATCTTAGAGGCAACAATACAAAATAAATAAGGGTGTCACATGGAGAGGCCAATGCATAGCTCCTCATGGATTATCCCCGCCCTTCCTCTAACTGAGGCACTCTATGACTCCATCTATGGATATCCCGCCCCTTCCTCCTAACCGAGGCTCTAAGACTATAGGGTAGCTTAATAGTGAGCCAATAGTCCTCATGAGGGACTAGACTCATGACTATGCTGGTCACGGCCTCTCTACCATCACTAGTCCAAGGTAAGCCCTAATGTATAGTCGAGAACTAAATGTCTTTTATTATCTCTGTGCTTCCTTTTAAACTACCCAACCCCCTAAATCTATCAGTTTAGGTTATCACTTGTTTAGCTTACTCTTTCGCGGGTTATCCTGGCCCTTCCTCATCCGAGGCGCCGGCGCCCACGAAGAGCCACTCTCCCTATGCCCCCTAACATAAATCCAACCTAGGCAAGGGTTGTACCGCTACAGACAAAGCAAATAATCTCAAGGCCAAACCATGCGAGGCATTACCCATCTCGCTATAAACACATAATCCAAGTCTCACCAAGTTTCGTACAACCCTTTCAAATTAATGATACTAATATCTTGCCAAGCCAAGAGCACATAAAATGACGAACATTCACCAACAATAGAACAAGCCTCTGGAAGACTCTGAAAAGGCTTACACTAGGGTTTCCTCAACAAAGAACTAACAATAGTAACAAGATATCAAGAATGAGTCAACAAACATAAGGTAGTGAGTGGCAATATCCCAAAGAAATCTTCACAATTAACTTGATACACTCTCGAGTGGTATCCAAGGGAGACCTATATTTCTCCTCCTAGGTTACCCAACAATACATTATACAACGATCTTAAGCACCTTGGCCTCCAAACAAACTTAAACAAGATCAATGATTAACACAACAAAACGATCAACCTATGCACAAACTTAATATGGAAATTAGTCCAATCAATAAAGAAATCAATCCAACAATTCAATAGAGGCACTACTTTCACGTTTCACATAACTCCTTAACTTGACCACAAGATCTACTCCACACTTCTACATGTTTTATTGATATCCAAAAATACCATTGCACATACAGGTTCATACTCTTAAAAACACAAACTTATAAATGTATTTCTTATAGAAAGGGCCTAAATAATCTTTCATCAAATTATATCTAATTTTGCAATTTTCTCTAAATTGCTTGCATTCAGTTTTCACGATAAAAATTACCATAAATATTTTATAATAAAAGTAATTTTACCCTATTATTCAAACATCCCACACATTCTAATATTCCTCTTAAAATAAAATAAATTAAATAACTATAATCAAATAAAGCAATATATATATTAAAATATATAGCCATACTGCATAAATAATAATAAAAGTAATTCATGCCAATTAACTTTTATTTATAAAATTATTTATTACAAGTAAAATTTCATTTAAAATAACTCTATCAAAAAATTTAATAAGATAATACACTTTATATATATATAATTTAACATACATTAAAATTAACTAATAAAATTAATTCCACCCATTCTGCAAATCGTTACAAAAAAATAAAAATATAAGATTCCTATTTTCAAATAAGATAAATATACAACTACTCTAACTAATCCATATACAATACAAAAATAGAGCTAATTTTCTTTAATATTATTTGTTCAACATAACGATTGATAAAATAATGCCCTCTTAACATATAAATCTCTATATATAAACATTATTTATCATTATGAATAAAATACCAAAAAATTCCATTTAATAAATTAATATAAAATTAAATAATTATAATTACATTTTAATATAAAATAATATTAAATCAAATAATTGCAATTTACATTTTTAAATAAACTAAATTATAATTATATAATTAATAAACTAAATATACATACTAAAATAAAAATAAATAAAAATAAGATTTAACACATATAATAACAAATTAAAATTAAAAAAAAAACATATATAAAATAATAAATGAAAGTCAGTTTAAAAGCAACAGGCCGCGGGCTGTACAGTGCCCTTACGGCTGCTGTACATAGCAGTCCGTAAGGACTGCTGTACACCGCGTGGCCTGCTGTGACAGGGGCGGGGTACGGCCCAGCCATCTCCCCAACCCACACAAAAAAAAAACTTTAATAAAACAAATAAAATTCCGGTAGAATAAAAACCTTTTTTTTTATATTTTATTTTACTTTTTTACAATGAACACGGAAAACGAAATTTTCTGCGCACGGTACAGTGTACAGATCTCGAACATTTCAATTTTCGTTTTCTTTAAAAATATAAATACTTTAATCAAAAGATTTCAGTAAAAAGAAAGAATACAAGGATAAATATGCATATATATAAATATATATATATATAGATGAAAACTCTCTGTGTATATATATATATATATATATATTTTATCTCAATGAATATATATATAATTATATATATAAAATTACATAAACACAGATGATTTAATTTTCTGTATAAAATACAGAATCATATTTAAAATACATATTAAAGATAATCACAAAAACAAAATTTCAAATTTATTTAAACACAAAGATTGAGCTTTTCCTCAATAAACATAAGAGTGAGCAATTGGAATTCGATAGAGTTTCATTGGAGTTTATCTCCAATGCATTATTTCTAATCTCAACATGGATTTTCTTTTTAAAGGAAAACCTATTTGTTTAATTCATTTCCTAAATCTCAAGAAAATTCATTTAAAATCTAAATCGCTGCATAAATTTCTTTTTGTTTTATTTGTACTACAAATCTATCTTGGACCCCACTTTTTTGTTTTATTCTAAGGTGTCTAAAGAGAATCAAAGATAGAGACTCCGGAACCCTGAGTCCCCGCTGGGCCTTTCCAGAAACCCATGCCCCACTGATCCTGGCTTTATCTCTGGGCTACTCCTTGTCTGTGGCTTCCAAATCTCTACAAAAATTTTCCCCTGAACTTGAATCCCATTTTGTTGTTCAAGACTCCCCCAAACATCTCACTGTAGTCAAATCGAGCTAAATCTCTCTATAACTCCCTCCCCAAAATATGGAATGGGAGGCCTCTGCAACACTCTCTAAAATCTCCTAATACTCCACCGCATCTCTCTTTGGTGGCCAACCTCTCAAGCAAATATCTCCTGGTGTGTAAACATACCCATTCTTTCCTAATTAAATAAAAATATATTGTCCATCCTCCTAAAACTCTAGTAACCAAAAATAAAATAAAACAATCTCTTTAAAAGCTTTTTCCAAATCAGATTCTTATTGGCCACATAATCTTTTATTCTTTATTTGTTTTATCTTTGATTTCATTTTACCTAATTTTCTTGGGTGTACATCACATTATCTATTTAATTTTAAATAATTTATTCCTCAATAATTATCTCTAATCGCATGATTAATTAAAATAAATAACACTCATTTAATATTTAATTATCATTTAATTGAAACACATGACTTTATAAAAATCAAATAAAACATTTAAATATTTTCATACAAATAAATCAATATTAAAATACATAATTATTATTCCCACGAATTCCTCAACTAATCTACAACTTATGTACACGATCAATTTAAATAATCATAACTTATAAAATACTACATTAACTTCACAAAAATAATTTACAAATACACAAAACCTGCCAAATGATTTACACCTCTAAAAATAAACAATAATGCATAAATGTGGACGACTGACATCATGGGATCTGAGGACTCTCATCACAAATTCTCCCGTATCAACATTTAACTGCTAGCTATTGGTGTTTCACTTGTCCCGGCCAAGGTGTGGAATCGAGACTTGTAATTCCATAAAATTCCGTGATACAAACGGCTGTGTATATGTGCACTATACATATATATAAAACTGAAACATTAAATTAAAGTACTGCATTGTGAGAAGGAATCACAACATAACAGGGCACTCGCAAACGAGTGATGCCATATTGTCCTTCATCACACCTATTCTAACAATTATAATCAACTGATAAAATAACATTTCTAAACTAACAATTCATCTCATGACATATCTAGTTAAATCACTGCATCATAATATAATTCTGAAAATGAACTAACATCTAACCAACCACAATGTCAAATGAAATAATCAAATCCTCAAGTGCATAAACATAATCACCAACAGTCTACTAATGGAATACAGCATCCTCAAATGTCTAACTATCCAACTCAAACAATATCATCATCGTCACAAGTAGCAAACAACCGCATTGAAAAATACTAAATCCTACCAATAAGAGGAGGGGTATTACATTTTCAAACAAGTCATATTCTTTAGGTTTTGCATGCTTAATCAATCAATTAGTTTATGTTATTGCATCATCTCATTTATCTCATAAACTTATACACAACTTAATTTGAATGAACCTCTTGGATTTTGGGTGTGGGATTTATCACTTTCAACTAGGTGAAAGATCGTAATTGAGTAAAAGAGAAAAAGCATTCCTAGTCCCTAAAATCTATGGTTCTTTTTGGTGAACCTGATTTTTGAATGCTTCATTAACTGATTTTTAGTCCTTTCATCATCATATATCTAGCTTGCATTAGGGTTTGCATGATTCATTTGCATGCGAGGTGTTAAATTTTTCCTCCATAAAAAGTGCATGATAGGTTGGATTGTTGCATCTTTAATCATTGAAAAGTTGTAATATTCTACATCCTTAATTTAGGTTTGCATCTTAGCATTCTAAAAGCATAAAAATCAAACAATTTTTTTTTTAAATTCTGAAAAAAGTTCATACTGGTACTCATTCACCACCCTAGGTGACTCAGCCCCTTTAGACCCCTGAAACAACATTATTACAAATTCAAAAATTTGTTTTCAGGATTTTGTTTGGTTCCTTAACTTGTTTATATTAGTCAGTTACATTTCTGTAGTGCATACATTTCACTAGATCTCAATTAAAATAGCTCATTTCATGCATTGTTTCATTTTGCATCTACATTTTTCATGTCGTTTTCTGATTGGTGCATAGTATAATCAGAACATTATCTTGTTTCATATGTAAAAATTTCATTCCATTTTAAGTCCTTGTATTTCACTTTATTTACTTTCTCATGTTAGTATGTGTTCTCTTAAATCATTCCATGTTTCTATCATAGCAAGTGGCTTGTATGATTCTATTTTTCATGAACATAATCTAGGACAACAAAGTAAAACATTTGATAAGAATTTTCCATACCCTCATAGTACTTATTGGATTTGCAAGAATATAATAATACAAGAGGATGCAAGTGTTGATAATCATGAAACTCCTACTTGTTCTTCTCCCAATACCTCTCCTATTAGTGACAAAGGTATTTTTGTGAAAGGAGCTACAAGCACTGTGAGTCTTGATCATCCCTCTCCTCTTCAACGTTTGGACGAAATTATAAAACCAAGAAAAGAAATCCTAAATACCCCCTTACCTAATCTCCATAACCATGACAATCAAACTTTTCCATCTCCTAATATCCCTCCTTGATGTCAAGAGGATAGGTTGGTATTAGAAGAAATTCCTATTAAGAGGACTTCATGAGAATCTTGATCCTCCCTTCCCTAATGCTCTAGCTCTATGGGATAATCTATTTAGAAACCATAGTGATCCTTCTCTTGATTCCTCCCTCACTTGTGATGAAGCCACTTTACACACTTCAAACTTGGATGAACACATTACAAGCTCTCCTAGTCAAGTACAAGACATAGCACAAGAAAATGAGACCTTACCAAATATTGACATTCAACTAACACCTTCTCCTAATCATCCCCCTCTTGACACTCCCATCACCAATCATTACCCTATTAGTGATGAAGTCATTTTAGAAGAATCTAGCCCTACTTGTCAAGAATATGTGGCTTGTTGTACTTTTAATAGATTTCCTTTTAGGGAGAATATCTTGTTGCTAGAAAATGAAAACAATAATCATGTCTCTTCCTTCGATAAGCAAGTAGTTCTCAATTTCCATTCCTTAGAGATACATCCAACCAAGACTGTTGAGGTTATGAATGCACAAGTGTCCAGTAGATCCCCTTCAATCAATGGAACTCATACATATCCCATGGGACATCCAAAGAATCATCTAATTCTCTACCCACCTTCACACAAACAACAACCTCAACATAAACCTAAAATCACCCTTTACCCGCCCTCACATCCACTTCATCCCTCTAATCGACAACACCACACCTTATACCCACCTAACACTAATGTATCACAAAAACCTAGTGATGATACCATTTCTCATACATATAACACTCACAATAATCTAGAACCACCACAACCAACACCAACCCCTTTACCTTTACCCAACTCACCTAGTGCTCCTCATTACATCCCATAAACAAAAGAGTATGATCTTATTGAACAATTAAAGAATACTCCTACAAAAATTTCCCTTTGGGATTTACTTCAGAATTCACCAAATTGCAACATTATTCTTCAAAAATCCTTACAAAAAATTGTAGTTCCTCCTAGTACAACTCCAAATGATGTGGTAGCTTTAATCCATAACACACATCTCTACATTACTTTCCATCAACATGAGATCCCCTCTTTGGATATGCAAAAGAAAAATGAAGCTTTCATGATCATTGCTCAATACAAAACAAAAGGCATAAAGAGAACTCTTATAGACAATGGTTTTTATCTTAATGTGTAGTGTGAGTCTTTTGGATAGGCTTGGCATTCATAGATCCACCATTCAACTTGACTCTATCTATTAATGGATTTGGCCACGTTACAAATAATTCACTTGGGGTAATCATTATGCCTCTTATAGTTGGAGTGGTCACCTTAAATACACCAATCTATGTCATGCCTTATGAAATTTCATGTAATACTATCTTAGGAAAACATTAGATTCATCCCTTGCATGGTGTGCCCTCCACTCTTCATTGCAAAATGAAATACATTTACAATAACAATGTATAAACCCTTGATGTTGACCCTGAACCTTATAGTGTTTTACAACTTGCTAAAATCAAAGAGAACCCCTTGAACACATTAACACCAACCATACAAGTGAAACCTATAGAACAAAATGACAACAACATTGAACATCACATGACATTATCTGAAGACAATTGGGGTTCCTTGGATTTTGAGTATGACTTCATAGGTGAATAGAAAGATTCAAAAATGAAAAAAAACACAACAACCATATCAACACCAACTTCAAAAGACCTTTTGCAAGAATCCACCTCAACCACTTTAGACAAAGAAGAAAACTAAAAAAACAACCTTTGATGAAAAAAATAACGAACAACCACCTTATCCAAATGCCATGAAAAATCTTGATGGAAAAGGTTACGAGTTTATGAAACGGCTTGGATATAATGGAAAAGGATGTGGTGCTAACGAACAAGGTATCCACAACCTTATAGATCCCCTCACACAACAAACAAATCATGGTCTCGGCTATTGTCTTGTAATGGAGATCGCTAAATCTCCACCCTCCATCAATAATATCATGAAAAACCTCACTACACCATCCTTAACATATCATAGACTTTACCATCATCCTTCATCCAATATGCAACACATGACTACACCTTTGCTTAATGTCAATGTCATCTCACAAAATGTTCATGATTTGAATTCATTAGATTTTAAAGCTTCCTTTAATGGACAAAATACAATCTCACAATCTAGTGACACTTGCGAAGGTATGACATATCGTACTAAGCAAGATGTATCTTTGAAACACACCACAAGACCACCTTCTCCTATTGATCAAGAGGCTATCTTGTTGAGACTCCTCCAAGATCACTTGATCACCCTCCCTCCTAGAACACATAAGAAATGTTATGATAATACTTTCTTTTGTGCATATCATAGATTTCATGGTCACTCCACTAATGAATGTCATGCTTTTAGTTGCAAAATTCAATATTTCTAGGAGTTTGGTATGCTTCCCAATGTGGGGACATCTAATTCATCTAACTGTTGTTGATTTCACTATAGCTTACATTTCATCAATCCTTTTGGCTCACCTTTGTCCTGCACTAAGTAGGGGCAAGGGATTCGATAGCCTTGTCCTTGTACATCACTTGTCGTTGCCTCCTTTGGGCTAGTTGTTAACCTTTCATGAACACATGAGAGAAAGCTTGAGATGTGGACGAAATGCCTTAAGTTGGCTCGCATATGACATACTTTTCTCTCTCATGATGTAGCTTAATGGAAACATATGACTTGGCATAAGGCTTTCTGAGTAAGCTCTCATGTCTTCTTCTTCTCTTCTACTTTAAAGCAATTTCTCACAAAATGGGTACTCACAACTTCTTTGAAGTGGGGGCATACAACACCACTCATGTTTCACTATGTGATTTCTTTCTTTTTGCAATACATTATTTTCTTGGTGGAGTCGGTGGGCCCGATTCTCTCCAAGAGCGTGATATTTCCTTGACACATCCTCTCTTGGAGATATTAAGCACAATATCCCCTAATATGAGACCTTGCATGAACAAAGAAAAATTCATTTGAATAATCCTTACACTATTTTGCATTAACATTGTCTATGAGTTTCTTGCATATGAAGTTTTTCTTACCTCATAGAGCTTGAACCATCATTTTTTTTTGTGGCGCCTTGTTAAAGTTATCAGCATGTATAAATTTAATATGGTTGAGTAGGAAGCCCAACTAGTGGCATGACTTTTCCCCATAGCCAACTTTGTGTTTGTGAGTGCATACCAACTGGCATATGTATCTTACCTTTTTGGGATTTCTCACCCCACAGACAACCTGAAGTTCCATAGCCCCAAAGAGAGTATATAGTTTGGCCTTTCTCACCCAACAGGTAACCAAGAAGTTGCATCGGCCCAGAGTGGGTACATATTTTCAACCTTGTCTTTCTTTTTATCTTGTTATTTCATGATTTTCTATCTTAGGGGCTTGATGTACATATGGATCTTTCTTGAATGGCTACTTTAGTGTGAGTTCGAAGCATGTTCATCCTCTCACTACAGTGGGGGCTAAATGTGCCATAGAAAAAAGGACCATTTTCTTGACATGATATTAATTCATGATAAATTGGACTTAATCTCAAGGTCTTATTCTAGTCTTGTGAGGCATTTTATGCATCCAAACTAGGTCTTTGACCAAATCAAACAACATGCTTTTAACAATGTCTTGTAAAGGTGTTGTAAAGTTGTTGTAAAGTCTTGTAAAGAACTTTCATAATTTTCTAGACTTAATTAACCTATTTTTCCTTAATTCAACATTATAAAATGTGTTCAATAATATTATTACATCAATCTATAAGGTTTTTAATGTAAACTTAATGATAAACTAGTGTTGTAGTGTGCTTTGTACATTCACATTGGTTTTTGTTCCCTTCTAAGCTATGTGGACCTCATTTTAGTGTTATAAAGTGTACTTAATCACACTTTCAAATTTATTTATGTGTTCCAAGACCTATTTAACATTTACATAATGACTAGTAGGCCCCTATTAACCCATATTGTAAATCCCAAGGCATAATTTGATCAAATAATCGACAGAGTCATCATATAAGCCTAATTTTCTTACTTCCTAGCATTCCAACTAGCAAAAATGATCCCTGTGGGACCCATTCACCATTAGTGGTGAATTAGTCCCATCTAGGTGGGAGCCATTCCCCATTTGTGGTGAATGAGTCCCATTTTGAGTCATTTTTGAGGTTTGAGCGAGAAATTTTGGGTTTTAAGTTCAAATTCTTCAATGTCGACCTTAGGGATCCAATTTACAGGAAAATAAGGTGAATTTCCTATAAATATAAGTCTCTTAACACTAATTTACATCTCATTATCATTCATCCATCATTCATCATATTTTCAAGTCAAGCAAGCTAGGGTTTCTTCATTAGAAGCCATCTAGTTAGCTTTCTAAAGCATTCAAGTGTTGAATCTTCATGTATTGCTGCATACTTTCAAGATAAATCATCATGGGAAGGTAATAAATTCCATTTTTCATGTTTCATTACTTTATTCTACTAATTTTATTTTAATTACTCTAAAAAGGATTTTGTGACTCAAGGGAAAACCCCATGCCCTAATAACATTCAAGCACAGTATCTCTTATCTTATGTGGGCTTGGTAGATTTTAGGTCTCTTGGAAGCTTGGAAAACTGAAAAATAATTTGTAAGCCATTCAAGCCATCTCTTCATCATTCAAGTCAAAAATATCAAATAAAAAATCCACTTCGCAATCTTTAATATCATGACAATTCTGTATAAACACCTAGAACATCAAAGTGCATCAAGCTTCATAATTCCACTTTTGAAAAAACTGCACCAAAAGTACTTCATTTCCATGGGTGGTGAATGAGTCCCACCCTGTCATTTTGATTTCTTGCATTTTCAATACCTTTGTCAAACGCTCTCTAAAGTAATAATTTATAGAAGTAGGACTGATTCACTCAAAATGTAAGGAATGAGTCCTACTCAGTCTAAATTCCCAGCATCATTAGCTCTTCAAAGAAATTTCTAGTCCCATCCAAGCATTCCTCCTCACGAAAAGTACAATTCTCTCAATTTGATTCACTTTCTTTGCATTTTCTATCATTCATTTGTAGGTGATTTTGTAAATATACAATGTGTTTTCTCAAAATAATCTATATTCTTTGTATACTTTGCATGCTTAATCAATCAATTAGTTCATGTTATTGCATCATCTCATTTAGCTCATATAACATTACACAAAACTTAATTTGAATGAACCTCTTAGATTAAGGGTGTGGGATCTATCTCTTTCCATTAGGTGAAAGATCATATTTGAGTAAAAGAGACAAAGCATTCCCAGTCCCTAAAATCTATGGTTCAATACTGAATTTCAAATCTCTCATCAATCATTTTAGCTCATCCTTTTCCCTACACTAAGTGGGGAAATGTCATGTGGTTCCTATCCCTTTGTATGGCACTCTAAGCTATCTCTTTGGCTAGCTGGACCACCTTTCATGTATAGACAAGATCAAGCTTGGGATGTGGATGACATGCCTTAAGTTGGCTCACATGCGACATACTGAGTTTTTGGGGGAAACCCCTTTTCATGATGTATTTCAATTTAGAAACATATGATTTGGCATAAGGCTTTCTGAATAACCCATCATGTCCTCCTCTAATTTAAAGAAATTGATCAAAACAATGGTATGATATTGCTATCAGGATTCAACCGTGTAGTTTCGAGTCAAACTCATTGACCCATGTTTCATATCACACTTTAAAGTGGGGGCATACCTCCTACTTATCAAAACAATGGTGTTAGCAACTACTTTAAAGTGGGGGCATACATCGACACACATGATTCACTATGCAATTTTATTTCTTCATGTGATGTGTCCCTTTCTTGGTGGTGTCATTGGGTTTGATTTCCTCTAAAAGTGTGATATTTCTTTGACTTGTCCTCTGTTAGAAACATTAAGCATGATGTTTCCTAAGAAGAGACCTTACATAAAACACTTTGCATAACACACTTTGCATAACACACCTTGCATAACACACCTTGCATAACACACCTTGCATAACACACTTTGCATGCCTATGGAGCCACCTTGTTTATTCATGAGTGTGAAGAATACAAAGTTTTTCTTGCCTCATGAATCCTACCATTCATGTTTTGTGGTGCCTTGTCGAAGTTATCAGGATGTATAGCTTTGGTATGGTTAGTATGATGAGAAGCCTAAATGTGGGCATGAATTTCTCATTATATGGTGAGAAGCTGATACAAAGGAGGAAATTTCTCACTAAGCCACCCTTTAGGATACTCACCTAGTGGACATCCTAAAGTTTCATTGCCTCAAAGTAATAGTGCATTTTTGGACAAACAACTTAGATCGAATCCACAACGTGCGGGACAAATGATCGAAGCTTGATCCACCATTTCCTTCTTTTTCTTTTATCTTTATATATCTTTGACATTGTATATGTGTGTATCTTGATGTTGCATACCATACACCTTGTGCATGTCCTTTTGTGCTTATGTTAGTTTGACGTAGGATTCTAGATTCAAGGGGCTTGA
>VDFB02352098.1:0-48496 GCA_007258455.2 Sequoia sempervirens | reverse complement strand
GAAGGTGGGTTAGTTGCTGATCATTTAAAGAGTTTAATACAGTTACTATTCAATTAACTTCTATAAATGTAAAATTTGATGAAGTTAGGGCTCTTTTGATTCTGTGTTCTTTACTTGAAAGCTAGAATAGCTTGGTAATGGATGTTAGCAATTTTATTTCTGGTTCGAATACATTGAAATTTGATGATGTTGTTGGTGTTATTTTGAGGAGGAAATTTGTAGAAAAAGCTAGTGGAACATCCACATCAGGAAGTGTTTTGAATGCAGAAATCATGGGAAAAACAAAGGAGAGAGGAAATAATTTTGGAAGTCATGGGAAGTAATGAGAAAAATAAAAGGACAAAAGGTCCCAATCTAGAGACAAGAGGGATTGTTGGTACTATGGTAAGTTGGGTCATTTAAAAGAAGATTGTTGGTCTCAAAAAAATAAAGGAGACAAAAAAGAAGGCAATAAAGAGGAAAATGTGGTAATTAATAAATCTGATGAGGATGCTTTGATTCTTTCCCTTGATAATGCTAATGATTCCTCGATGTTAGATTTAGGGGCTTCATTTCATGCTACGCCCCATAGAAGTTATTTTCTTGATTATGTCCAAGGGGATTTTGGGCTGGTTTATTTGGGAGATAAAAAACCTTATTAGATTGTTGGAAAGGGAAGAATCGAGATTAAGTTGCATAATGAGAATCATTGGCTACTACATGAGGTAAGACACGTTCCAAAGCTAAGCATAAATTTAATTTCAGCAGGGTAACTAGATGATGAAGGTTGTGTTGTTACATTTAGTGATAAAAATTGGAAGGTCACAAAGGGTGCCTTAGTGGTAGCAAAAGGTGTGAAGTAGGCACCTTATATCTTTGTATAGGTCATATTGTTCCTTCTACTTTAATTGTTACGGAAAAAGGTCAATGTTCAGGAATAGTTGCTGCAGTTCAGCAGGCAGGAAAAAGACAGTTGCTATGGATTTTGAATCAGCACTGTGGCATAATAGACTTGGGCATATGAGTGCAAAAGGTATGAAATTACTTCATTCAAAGAATGTTTTAATAGGTCTAAAATGTGTTAATATGGATTTTTGTGAAAGTTGTGTGTATGGAAAAACAAAAGAGAGTTAGTTTTCTCAAGGATGGAAGCAAAGAAAGATGAGAAATTGGAGCTTGTGCACACCATGTATGGGGACTAGCTCAAGCATCTCCTCCTTAGTAGCTCCTCAAAAGACTACAACCTTTTATCGGGATGATGTTCAAGCGAAGGTATTTATGGATTTATTTCCTTAGGCAAAAATTTTGGACGTGTATTTGAAACTTTTAAGAAATGGAGAAGCTTGGTTGAGAATGAGACAGGTAAAAAGTTAAAATGTCTCAGATCTGATAATGGTGGTGAGTATTGCAGCAAATATTTTGAAGATTATTGTTCCTCAAATGGTATTCATAGGCAGAAAATGGTTCCAAGGACTCCACAAGAAAATGGAGTGGCTGACCACATGAACAGAACAATAATGGAGCATGCATAGACTATGAGATTGCATGCTGAGTTGCCTTTAAACATGTGGGTAGAGGTTGTAAATACTGCTATTTATTTAATTAATAAAGGTCCTTCAATTCCCTTGGGTTGTGGTATTCCAGAGGAGGCATGGACAGGTAAGAAGGTGAGTTATTCTTTTCTCAAGACCTTCGGTTGTGAAGCATTTGCACATGTAGATTCTGAAAATAGAACCAAGTTGGATGAAAAATCATATAAATGTATATTTGTTGGATATGGCATTGATGAATTTGGTTATAGACTTTGGGATTCTCAAAATCAAAAAATTGTGAGAAGTAGGGATGCCATATTCAATGAGAAAGTGTTGTACAAAGATCAGTTGCAACAACATGAGAGGAAATAAAATGATTATGTAGTGCTGGATGATACACCAAATAGCAATGTTCTAGTGGTTCCTCATGCTCTGTAACAACAACAACAACAAAAACAAATACCAGAAATTCCAGTGAATGTTAGACAATCTTCAAGGATAAGTAGACCTCTAGAAAGATTTTCTCCCTCTTTGTATTCTATTTTGTTAACAGATGCTGGTGAACCTAAAGGGTATGATAAAGCTATGCAGGTGGATACAAAGGTTCAGTGGGAGCATGCAATGGAAGAAGAAATGGACTCCTTGCTGAAAAATGAGACTTGGGAATTATGCAAGTTGCCTACAAGTAAAAAGGCTTTACCAAACAAATGGGTTTACAGGCTGAAAGGGGAAGATGGAGGTAAGAACAAATTTAAAGCCAGGTTAGTTGTAAAGGATTTGCATAGAAAAAGTGCATTGATTTTGCTGAGATTTTTTCTCTAGTTGTTAAGATGACTTCTATTCGTACTGTTTTAAGTATTGTGGTTGTTGAAGATTTGCATTTGGAACAACTAGATGTGAAAACTTCCTTTCTTCATGGTGATTTGGAGGAGGAGATAGATATGGAACAACCCCAAGGATTTGAGGTCAAAGGAAAGGAGAAATCAGTGTGCAGATTGAAGAAGAGTTTATATGGCTTGAAACAAGCACCTCGACAATGGTACTTGAAATTTGATAGTTTTATGGCTGAGCAAGGCTACAACAAGTGTAATTTTGACCATTGTGTTTATTTTAAGAGGTTGGATAATGACAGCTATACATTATTTTTTGTTTATATATTGATGACATGATTGTAGTAGGGTCTAACATGGATCACATAAGTGAGATAAAACAACAGTTAGCCAAATAATTTGCTATGAAGGATTTGGGGGAAACAAAAAAAATCCTTGGTATGAGAATTTGTAGAGATAGGAAGAACAAAAAATTGATTCTATCTTAGGCTGGTTATGTTGAAAAGGTGTTGTAAATATTCCACATGGAGAATGCAAAAGCTATTAGCACACCTTTGCCTAGTCATTTTAAATTGACTAAGGAGATGTGTCCAAAGACACAAGAGGAGGAAGATAAAATGTCCAAGGTAACATATGCTTTAGTTGCAAGAAGTTTAATGTATGCCATGGTATGCACGAGACTAGATATTGCACATGTCAGAGTCATAAGAAGGTATATGAGTAATCCCAGATTGGAGCATTGGAATGCAGTAAAATGGGTTCTTAGGTATTTGAGAGGTACATCCAATAAATGTTTATGTTTTGGGGGCTCTAATATTGATTTAGCAGGTTATGTAGACTCAGATTTGGTAGGGGATATTGATACTAGGTGGAGTACTACAAGTTATGTCTTTACTGTAGGTGGGATAGTAGTAAGTTGGATCTCATAGTTGTAAAAGGTGGTTGCTTTATCCACCACGAAGGCAAAATATGTAGTTGTAACAGAGGAAAGCAAGGAGATGATATGGCTGTAATATTTCATGGAAGAATTGGGCAAACAATAGGCCACCAGTTATTTGTTTATAGATAGTCAGAGTGCCATACAGCTTGCAAAGAATTTTTCCTTGCATTCAAAGAACAAACACATACAGTTGAGGTATCACTTCATTCGGTCGGTATTGGATGATCGATAGTTAAGGTTGGAAAAGATGCATACAGATGAAAATCTAGTGGATATGTTTACAAAGGCAGTGCCAAGGGAGAAGCTAAGCTCCTCTTCAACTTTGGTTGGTCTTCAAGACTAAAAACAGTCAAATTAGAACAACAAGGTCCAGGGTGCTTATTTCCAGTGGGAGCTATAGGGTCAGCGGTATTATGATAAGTCTCCAAGTGGGAGGTGATATGGGGTGGAGTTTGATCAGTTTGCAAGTGGGAGATTATTGATATATGGAGCCTAATCAGACTCGGAGGTTAAATTTTCCCTAATTTTATTAGTATGGTTTCCCCATAAATTATTTAATGGGGTCAAGGGGCAGTGCCCCTGGCGTGCTCCCTATCGCAATATAGGGCAGGGTCGAGGGGCAGCGCCCTTGAAACCTCTCAATTTTTTTATTATTTTATAAAGGTGTTGGGTGTTATTTCTTCTATTGGTCGACATAAAAAACCCTAATTTTGTAACCAACATAAGTCTTGATAAAAGGCTAAGGGTTTGGGTTTCTGTTGACATTGTATTGTAGCATTTGCAACAATATTGAGTTGCAAGAATTACTGGTTGTAATCGGTTTGATTTACTAGATAATAATATTGGAATCTTTGTTGGTGGACATAGCCCAAGTTTGGGTGAACCACATTAAATATTGTCTCTTGCTGTTATTATTTATGTGTTTTTCATTCTTCTATTTAATCTTTATTTGCATGTAATTGATATTTTCTGCATACAGTTCCTAACAAAACACATGTGCATAGTTAAATGATGCATTTGGATTTCTACGATGCATTTGCTATGTTAAACAACGCATGTGCAATTTTGCAACGCATTTGATAATAAAACGACATATTTTCCTGTCAAATTTTTTGAAGTTTTATGGTTTAATTTTTGGATAAGGTTTTTGTTATACATTTGTAAGTCACTTTGGATTCGATATATACTTGGGAGTCAAGGTCATTGACCTATAAGTTTTCTAGACCAGTTGCAGAGTGGAGAGAGATAGATGATATGGCATCTTGGTTTGCATCATATTACATTTATGCTCATTATTCAGGAAAATTGAGGGCTGTTGATTGCGCTCTATGAGTGATGGCACTCAGAGACCTCCTCTTTCCATTTTCCTATGGGAGAGGCTACTATTACCTTAGAGGATGTCTATAGGATTTTAAGATTACCGTTTAGGGGTGAGAGAGTCCTTTATGATACCCAGAGGGGTTATGGTGAGATTACTCATTATTATTAGCATGATGATGTCAGATAGCTCAGGATCGAGCATTATGAGATCAAATGGCACATATTGGTAGAGAGATATGCGTGGTTGGATTGTATGTTATGCACATTGATTGGTGAGATTGTTCTACCAGACTACAAAGGGCATGGGTTTCCTATTGGGTGGGGTGAGATGCTGGTAGGGATGTTGGAGCGGCAGGTTGTATATGCATGGGGCCCCTATCTACTAGCCATATTGTATTTTCATTTACATGATATAGCGTACAAGGAGGCGCAACCGATGAGCTGTGGCACCACTCTTCTTATGATCTAGGCGTGGGAGCACATTGCTGTTTCCCATCCACTTGTTTTTGAGTTAGATGATAGGTCTCCTTATGTTTTCTGATATGTGGGCATCATTACTCAAACTCATCTTGGGGATACAAGTTATTGGAGACATAATTTTGACACTCTTGTCCAATTCATATGGAGGCCTTACATGGATTGTGTGCAGTGGTGTGATGAGCATTGACACTTGTCGTTATGTTGACAGACACGATACCTGATCGAGAGGACTATTTTGAGGGTTCATATCATTGAGAGACACCTACCAAACAAAGTACTCAGACAGTTTGGTGAGGTGCAGGATGTGCCGCGGGGCAGAGCCAGTTTGCTAGATCCTCTAGGGAGGTTCCTCCGTGGGGGCCATAGATTCCTGTTATGACGGTTGAGGTAGACATTGATACATTAAAACCTATTCAATGGGGATGGAGGGGTGGAGCTGCAGATCTAGTGATGAAAAATGCATATGATGCCTAGTGGGCGCAACATAGGCTTGTGCCTTTGATCGATCCTAATGGGATAGTACCTATAGATCGGCGAGGGATATGACCTTAGGGTAGGCATGGTGGCAAGAGAGGTGGTCAAGGTGGCAGAGGTGGGAGAGGTGATGGTAGAGGAGGAGGTGGTAGGGGTGGTCGACAGGGTCGAGAAGGTTGTAGAGGCCGAGGCCCAGATTTTTCACTCGTCCATGAGGAGGAAGGGGAGGGAGAGGATGTACCCATGTTGGAGATGGGTGGAGGAGAGGAGACTGGTGGTGAGGAGCATTCCAAGGAGGAGGACGTTGAGGAGGAGGCGTAGATAGATTCCCTTGGTCTACTGGCCAGGTATCAGGATGATGATGAGGAGGAGGAGATGGGGGATCAAGAGAGGGAGCTATGAGATAGGATTGTTGAGGAGTGGGATGTCGATTAGGGAGAGAGGCCATGATGGGAGGAGGAGGGTCCCAGTGATCAATGGGTAGCTTATTTACAGGCCTAGGTAGAGGTCCTGGAGGAGCAGATGAGAGCTATGATGACAGAGTGAGATGCAATGCAGATAGAGAGACAATGCTTATTTGGAGAGGGATCAGGCAGTAGCACATAGACAAGAGACAAAGCATAGGTTTTTGGAGTTTACAACTCTTTGCACTGGGCCAACTACAACTTTCGCTCATGAGTTAGTCAGGGCTGGTGATCGAGAGAGGTATTACAAGGATTTATATGAGTAGGAGGTGCCTCCTAAGAGATGGGCTCCTAGTTATTCACAGGCGCACAACAATTCACGCAATAGGTCTCACAAAAGATCCCACAACAGATCTTAGAGCACCGAGGGTGTTGTGGGACCTCACAGGACATGTCCTTATAATAGGCCCCCTTCTGCAAAATGATTCTTAACACCCCCCCCATCAGTCACATCCTCACTCTCCACATGGGAGTAGTGGGAGTTCTGGCTAAGGACATGTTATATTTATTTGTATACACTGTATTTTGATTATAGAGCCTGCGAGCTCCATTTTGAGAGATACATTATGAAATTATGATGTGACACTTTTTGAGTGTTATATATAGCATTTTTGTCAACGATTTATATGCTATGCAGTTCTATATATGATTATGTAGTCTTCTATTTATGCAGGTGTTATGGATGCCGGTATTTACTTTATGATGTTGATGCAACCTATGATGTGATGTTGATTCTATACGATGATGTATGCATTTACTTTTATGGTATCTATGGATGTCATGTATGCATTTATGATTATGAGATGCAATGTGATATATATATATATATAATTACAATGCCATGTGAATGCTATATAGTTTATGATGGTGGATGCATGTTATGTTATGGTTTCCTAGATACGATAGATGTATATATTTTTATGTTTTTTTAAATGCAACATATATGTATGATTTATTATGTATATATGTATGGCCATGTCTAAATGATGTTTCTAACATGAATGCATATGCAGGATGATTTATTATTTTTTTGCGTGTCACAGGACTCCATCATAATGCAAGAAAGAAGGAATGTTAGTGCAAAAAAGATGAAAAGTAACATAAAAGACATGGATGTTAGTACTAGAAAGCTTCGATGTTTTGTCAAAACACAATAGGCTTTGTATTAAATAATCATTGGAAGGTAATTGATACAAATGGACAACAAACACCATGATATGAGATAGACCAAGGTGTGCAAGGTAATCCATTTGCTAAAAATAGACAGTCGTAGACAAGGAATGTCCTAACTCATACTAAGGGCACAATTGCCCCAGTCTTTTTGTCAAGACAAAGCACAAACAACAAACAAATAAAAGATGAGTCATGAGACATCATTGCTCCTCTAAATCCTTCATGGGACATCCTTGAGGAAGCTAGTAATGTGACTCAAAGATAAAGCCAAAAGATAGTAGACAAACAACAGTCAAAGAAAAAGAGTCTTGATACATCGTTGCTTCTCTAAATCCTTTTTGGGACATCCTTGAGAATGCTAGTAACCAAACTCAAAGACAAAGCCAAATGAAAAGATAAGACAAAACTAGCCATAATGTCAATAGTCAATAAAAATATTTTCCAAAATTTGATCATGTTGTTTAATTTTCTAGAAGATTGATAGAACGATTGTTTGATAAACCTTGGTTTCAGGAATGACACATACCGTATTAAGACGTTGAGTCTGGTTTCGATCATGTGGCTATATGTATAAGGCATGACTAAGCTTGGTTTCAAAAAGACACGTACCATATAAGACATTGAATCTGGTTTTGATCATGTGACCACTTGTATAAGGCAATGATGATTGTTTGAATAAATGATCATGTCTGTTTTTAGGAAGGACACATCCTGTATAAGACAAAGGTTGATTATTTTTGTTATTGCTTTGGCAATTTGTTTGATTTGACTTGATGACCTTGTTGACTTGTTTGTCTTGTTGATGTGTGACTTGTCTTGATGTTTTGACAATTTTTTATGTTAGACGACATTGTATGACACGATGAACCCTAAAGGACTGACCTAGTGTGGCCTCGAGGGTTATTCGATTGATGGCCTTGCCTACGTTATACATGCAGGGATCTCGTAGTTCAACCAAACTTTGAATCACAAAATTGACTAAAAAATATTTGATTTATTTATAGATATGAGACATGTGTGATAGTAAATGTGATGAACCCTAATGGATTGACTTAGTGCATCCTCGAGGGCTCATCGATTGATGACCTTGCCTACATTATACACACAGAGACCTCATAGTTCAACACAACCAATGACCTTGTTTTATAGAAAAACGGATTGAGTTATGATTTATATGGACAAACCTAAAAGGGCTAACCTAATGCCTCAGGGACACATTGACATATGGCCTTGCCTACGTCCAGTTGTAGAGGCAATGTAGTTCGAAAATGACAAAGACTGACTCTAACTCTCTTTTTGGATTTTTTGACATGTTTTGATTTTTTTTTTATCTTTTTGAAGTTTTTGATGTTTTTTGGATTTTTTTCAGGACATTTTGTGATGTTTTTGGAGTTTTTTGATGGTTTTATGTCTTTAGAACAATCACTATAAGAACCAAATGATGTAAGTCAAGTGCCTGCCCCCAATCGGGTATAAGACCAATTTATTATGAATAGGATGGAAGGGGGGATATGAAGTGTGCTCGATGTCAATCATTCCAAGCTATGAAAAGGACAACCATTTATTATGAGTGGTATGTACAGGTAATGGATAGGAAAGATAGGTGATATGATTGATAAGTCAGGTTGGAATGATGGTAGACAAAGAAGCAGAGTTGACTACACATGGCACCTGTTTGCCAAGTTTTCACCATGGTACTTATCCAAAGTGCCACCAAAGTGGTTTTCACTATTGGATGACTTATTTCTCTTTACTATTTTCTTGATTTTTTGATTTTTTTTTATGTTACCAAGATGCCTGTTTTCCAAGTTTTCACCTAGGTAACATTTTTTTTTTTTGTATTTTTGACGATTAAGACAAGGCTCTTAGAAGCTATGCATAAAACTTCTTCAGATGAAGGATGTTGAGGTTCAAAATTTCTTGGTTTTTCTCTTTTTGCTTGATTCTTTGGATTTTCCATTAAGACCAGGTCACCAATGTCAAAATTTTGATTCAAGGCTTTCCTATTGTAGCTATGACAAAGATGAATTTGATATGCTTGGAAATGATCTAGTGCCTTTTTGTCTTCATCTGTCTAGGAACTCTAGCTCATGTATTCTTGACACACGGTACTCTTCATCACCAATATTCCCTTTCAAAGATACCCTTAGGGAATGAATCTCGATCTCAATAGGCAAGATAGCCTTAGAACTGAATACCAAGGAATATGAAGTGGTACTGGTGGGAGTGCAGATGCTTGTGGAGTAGGCCCATAGGGGAGGGTTTAGTTGTAAATGCCAATCATGACCAACATCATTGACATTCTTTTTAATGATTATGAGGATTGTTTTGTTAGATGCCTTAACTTGGCCATTACCTTGTGGGTAATATGGAGTGGAAAGGTGGTGTTGGATATGGAATTCTTCGTAGAGGTGACAAACTTATTGGTTCTTAAATTGACAACCATTATCTGTGATTATGGATTGAGGAACACCATACTGGAAAATGATATAGTTAAGGATAAACTTAGAAATCTATGTGCCAGTAATGTAGGTCATAGGAATGGATTCAATCCACTTGGTAAAGTATTTAGTTGCAGTAATGATGAATGATGTAGGACGTATCTTTCCTATGATATTGAGTCCTAATTGGGAAAAGGGCCATTGTGATGTTATTGGATGGAGCTCCTGTGCTGGTGCATGTATCAAGTCTTTGTGTATCTGAGATTGTTGACATTTCTTGACAAAGACATATGAGTCCTTTTCCATTGTAGGCCAATAATATCCTAGTCTCATAATCTTCTTGGCTAAGGTAGGACCGCTAGAATTTTTATCCACATATACCCTCATGTACCCCACACAAGGTTGCTTATGCTTCTTCAATATCGAGACATCTCAATAGGGTATTGTCTAGGGCACATCTATAAAGGGTATCTCCGATGATGGTATACTTGGCTAACTTATAGATAAATGTCCTACGTTGGTTGTTGGAGAGGTCAGGGGGTAGGATTTTGGCATGGAGGTAGTCATATATGTCTTTGTACCATGGGGAAACAGGACCAAAAATCTCTCATACCATCTCCAGATCTGGGTTGTCAAAGGCAGGGACCAAAGGTTGTTCTACCAAAAAATCGAATTTAGGCATGTTGCTAGGTATATCGAAGAGTGAAGCAATAGTTTCCATGGCATCTGCTACCCTGTTCTGAATGTGAGGTATTTGATGAAAGACAATCTTGTCAAAGTACTGTTTAAAACTATCTACCATCCGCTTGTATGGGGTGATTTTTTCATCTTTGGTTTCATAGTCATCATTAACTTGTCATATTACCAGCTGAGAATCGCCATAAACTTGTAGGTTCTTAATCTTCCATTTGATTGCCAGGCGTAATCCTGTCATAAGAACCTCATATTTTGCTATATTATTGGTACATGGAAAGACAATTCTGAATGACTTAGGAATAGTATTTCGTTGTGGCATGATAAACAATATGCCAACCCCTGAGCCATGATTTGTGTGGGATCCATCAAAGGATAACTTCCATATTGTTCCTATGTCAAGAGTGAAGATGAACTCATTAGGAAAATATGAAACTAGAGGATGATCTACCTTAATTGGTGTGTCGGCAAATTGGTCAACAATAACTTGTCCTTTTATAGCTTTTGTTTCTACATATTGGATATTATATTCACTGAGTACCATTACCCATTTAGCTAGTTGTCTTATTAATGCTGCTTTACTAAGGAGATATTTCAAAGGATCTATCTTTGTGACCAACATTGTTTGGTGGTTTAAAATGTAGTGCCTAAGTTTTTGAGTAGCAAAAACTACTACAAGACAAGCACATTCAATGGTAATGTAATTTAGTTCATAACCTACCAAAGTACGTCTGATATAGTATACTGCCATTTCTTGACCCTCATTATGTTCTGTGCAAGCAAGGCTCCTAGCACTGATGTAGTTGCTAAAATGTAGAAAATCAATGGTCGTCCCTCAATAGGTGGCATTAAAACTAGTGGTGTGAGTAGGTAATCCTTGATTAGTTGAAAATATTCTTGGCATTTACCTATCCATACAAATGGTACTCCTTTTCTAAGTAAATGCTAGAAGGGATGTGTTTTATCTGCTAATTACACTATGAACCATCTGATAGACTATAGTCTCCCTTGTAGTGTCCTTAGTTGACTTATATTGGCTAGTGGAGGCATGCCAATTATTGGTTTCACTTTTGCTGGGTCCACTTCAATGCCTCGTCTAGAAATGATGTATCCTAGAAGTTTTCCTAATTTCATGCCAAATACACATTTCTTTGGATTTAGCCTTACTTTGTATTCTTCTAGTCTTTGAAAAATATTATCTAGGACTTGTAAATGATCAACCCTTGTCAATGATTTAGCTATCAGATCATCCACATAGTCTTCCATAAGAGTGTGTATGAGGTCACCAAAAATAGTTGTCACATGGCACATTGATATGTTGCTTTGACATTTTTAAGTCCAAAGGGAATGATGTTCCAACAATAGGTTCCCAATGGACAAGTGAAAGTAGTCTTATGTTGGTCTTCAGGTGTGATTCTGATTTGATTATATCTCGAGAAGCCATCCATAAGGGATAACATTTCATATCCTGCTATTAAGTCAACAATCATGTCAATATTCGATAGAGGAAAGTCATCTTTAGGACATGCTTTGTTTATATCTCTAAAATTTGTACAGATGCAGATGCCCCCTGTTGGTTTCATCACTGGTACACAATTGGAAATCTAGTCTACATAGTCAATTGATCTGATAAAGCTGACATCCTACAATTTCTTTAGTTCAGCCTTGACTAATAATGCAATTTGTGGGTGCATTTTTCTTAATTTCTGCTTCATGGGTTTAACACCTGGTTGTAATGGAAAATGATGTAATACTAGTTCAGGATCTAGTCCAGGCATGTTGGCATATGACCATGCAAAGTTGATCTGTCTTTGTGTGAAGAAGTTACAAAATTCAGGCTGCTCTATTTCTGTCAAAGATGCTACAAAATAGATTAGCCGAGGATTCTCTTTAGTGCCTATGTTTATCTCCATAGATTCTTGAACCAAAATTGGTGACTTTCGCACCTAGCATGGTGTCCAATCACTGCATTTTATGAACTATAGGTCCAATGCATGTCCATTTGCTAATGGTTTTTTATGAGGCATATTTAAGCAACAAATTTGCCATTGTCAAACTACGCATTTTAATTGGACCGACTAATATTTTCGCCTGGAATCTTGAAAGCATTTAATAAAACACCTACATATTTGCTAATACTATTAAAACAACATTGTATCAAGACCCATTTCACCAATTAAAATTTACAAATAGTTGCTTGTGAAGACCCATTTCACCAATTAAAATTTATAAATAGTTGCTCATGAGGACCTATTTCACCAATAACATTAACAAATAATTACATTTGAGGACACATTTTGCCTTGAAAATTACAATGTATCGTTGTATAAGCAAGCGAGATTCACCAAATATTTAATATACCATTTAAAAATCCGCGGAATTTTCCAAATATGGAATCATGGATTGATATAAATACAATCTAAAGTGTCATTTATTCTTACACATTTTGTTCGGTTATGAGGTTCTACTTCTCCATTCAAAACTGGAAGTCAGCGAACTGCGAAGCCGAAAAAAGACTTGAAAGGTTCAATTGATCATTTCTTCATAGTGTTATTAGTTATAATAATACGTTTTCTTTATCTCTTTTCCATTCTTGCTTCAACAAAGTGAACCTTAGAACCAAACTCTGAAGTTTTGAAGTTTTCAAAACCTCCAACCCACGAGTAGAAAAGGTGAGTGATCATTTCTTCATAGTGTTATTAGTTATAATAATAAGTTTTCTTTATCTCTTTTCCATTCTTGCTTCAACAAAGTGAACCTTAGAACCAAACTTGAAGTTTCAAACCTTAACCCACCGAGTAGAAAGATGACCAAAAAAGACTTGCAACTCAACAAAGTGAACCATAAAAAAAGTAAGAGAATTGGTAAGTTATGAAAATTTAGAACTTCGTGACAAGGTTATAAAACTTTGAGGACTAGCGACTAAGGTTAGGAAAAACCAATTTTTTTATATTGTATTCCATGATATTGAATTTGACATGTGATTCTGCATCATTTTTAAAGAACAACACTTACCACACTACTTATAAATTCCTATTGCATTTCCATTCACACAATATTTGATAAATAACTAAAAGGAATATTATTAATCCATTCCTTGAACAGAAGCTAACAGTTCAACATCCATAACTTATAAGTTATAAGCTAACAGAAGCTAACAGTTCAACATAAATAACTTATAAAGGCATCCAGTGTCCACCCAACTTAAACAATAAAAGATTAAACTACCAAATCACCTAAATTATACTGAGAAATCCTTACGCATCCATCATCATAAAATATTTATTTACAGATAAACATTCCACAACAATGGAACTATCCAAAAATATATCATTCGAATAATAGACAATCCACTCATATAATCTCTTCTCAAAACTTCCTTCTCATCGACACAATCTTCCCAAAAAATATTTGATAGATGGCTGATGCTGATATGAGCTCCCTCCATAGAGATTATGCTTCACAAAACCCTTACTGTCAAAATTAGCTCTCATAGAAAGATTCTGGAGGTTATATTCCTTGAGAATTCCTTCAGCTCCCCTAGCCATTTGGTTTGTTTTGCACACAAAAGAAGGGTTCTCCAATGGGAAGACATACCCTAAGAGTTTTATATCTATTGGTTAATATATTTATCACCTAACTCTATATTCATACGCCCATAAAAGGTGATAAATGTAACCACAGTTGAATCGGTAACATTACAACATTACAAACTTCAAAACCAATTCTTTGCTTATTTTTTAAATTTGGTAGCTACCTTTATCTAATGTTCAATGAATGATTTTTTAAAACTAATGATGCTTTTAACCAGAAATAAAATAAAGGATGGGGCTTTTAATCGGAAAGCTTCAAAGGTATCTATCAATCTCATGTAAATAGAAATAGAACTTCTGAAAGAAAGATAACAACTAAACCAATATCACTGCACTCTGTAGAAATTTTATTCATAGATAATAACACCAAAACAATATAGAAAAATTATATCATCTGTCATCCCAATAATAGATATCACACTAGCAAACATTTATTATAAACAGAATAAATCTATACACCATAACTCAAAGATTATGCATGCATAAACTCCACCAATGTCTTCTATATCAAAATAATAAATAATAGCCAAAATAATAGAGTTTTCCCTAATGAGTAAATCAAAGTTTGCTCAAAAGAGCCTAATCACATTAGTCGAACTAATATTTAAACATAGACAATGTATTTGGTAACGGTTTCTTGAAATTAACCATACCAAAAATTAAAAGAAGTCATTAACTTAAAAGTGCCAACTTTAAAGAAAGTATATGAAAAATGCTAAAAATAAACTATGCATCATTCCCAACTGCTTCAACCTCATCAGCTTCCAGCTCCTCGTTCTCTCCTTGTTGCAAAAATTTCTCCTACATCTTCATTCTGGCTTTATATTCCCTGTACCTAGTAATGATAACAAAAATCTCCTTGCTACCTGGTGTCAATGTGATATGAAGCCCAGTTCTCCATTTTTTGAGAGAAACTTCAGGCTTGTTCAGTGTGTTAGACCTCCTTTCTGCTTCAGCTTTACATTTTTTGAGATAAAGCTCCAACCTCCCAAGCTTTGAGAAAGACTCTTTAGTCATCGTAGCAGGATGTGCTACTTCTCTATTGAAGACTTCTCTAAAATTTGAGCAGATTTATTTTGTGTCCAAAATTTTCTCATCAAAATCATCCATTATCTTCACCTATAGATCATGAAATTTCCCCTTGATTTCTCCTAACATATCTAAATACTTCTCCAACACTTCTGTGATTTCCTTTACCAAGTCATCATATATGTTTAGTTTCCATTTAAGTGAATCAAGCCATGAAGGATCTAATTCCTTTGGATTACTAACAATCTGTTCATTTACCAACTTCAATCGATCCATGGAAATTAACTCTTTCATTTCTTCTGAAACTACATACAACTTGGTTTGATCATTTCTAACCTACTGTAGTTATGCTATTAATCCTTTTCTTTATCAACAATGTCAGTGTAGGAAATCACAAATTTACTAATAAAAAATATAGCTTCTTGAGACAATTCTTCAATCCACTCACTAGTAGCCTTGGAATAATTTAGATTTTTCTTAATCAACTGCATTGCAGACTCAATAAAAAATCTTTTTTGGGAACTAGAAGCCTTAGTATACAAAAAGGGAGAGAAAATGGAAGAGATAAATTTTTTGAAATCCAAAATTTGAGATTGCAATTTTACCCTTTCTTTCCTTTCTTCTTTTACACACTTGGCTAAAGCATTGACTGAGTAATTGGCATGATATACATCACCTTCAAGTGTCTGGGGACCCATGTCAACATGTATGATTTTATAATCATTCGTGGTTATCTTATCATCATCTACATCATTTAAAGGTTCTGCAATTTCTAACACCTAATTATTAGAGACATCATTCAAAATTCTTGACATTTTTTGGGCTTTCTTGGGCCTTGAGGAAGATTGGAGTAATTTTGTCACTGTATCTACTCCAGCCCCAACGGATGTCGTAGGAGTGTATTTCCTCTTCTTTTCTACTGATTTCCTCAACCATATTGGAGAGTTTTCTATTAGAATGGGGGCTTTATCACTTTGAACAACCTCTCTAGACTTGCTAAGAATAATTGATATGTTTTCTATAGGAGGAGAAGATTCTTCAGAAAAGGGCAAGAAAGTACTATCTTCAACAATATGCTTAAATATGCTCTCTGAATCTTCTGACACAGGTTTTTTTTGGACATTTTTCTTTTTAAGAGCAAGGGTGGATGGGCTGTCTTGTTCACATATTGATTTTGATTTAATTGATTTCTCTGGCTTTTCACCATCGCCCCTAGATTGTGAATTGTTGCTAAAAGACTTGATGACTATCCTCGCCGATGATGTACCTCTAGGGACTACTTGGCTAGATCCTTGCTCATTTTTCTAGGATGATTTTGGTTCATGAACAGAACCAACAACCCTACGCCATTTTCCCTCCAACCAATCCTGAGTCCTTTTGAGTACTGGTTCAACTCATTTACTCATATATAAAACTTCATCTTTATCCCAATCAACAATAGGATGTGATTTATCAGACAACTTCTCGTATTTAGGATCAAGAACCATCAAATCTTTAGACACATTTTCAGAAATTTGGAAAGAGAGACCAAAAATTTGTATCTTCTCAAGGGTTAACCTCATATGGTCCCTTCTAAAAACTTCATTTTCATCAGCATAATCTTCCTAGAAATCTTTGATTGAAGGTTGGTTTGATACGAGCCAGAGGCATACAATTTTTTTCTCACAAAGCCCTTGCTATCAAAATTAGTTCTTACAAACAAGTACTGGAGATTGTATTCTTTGAGAATCCTTTCAACATTCCTAGCCATCTGATTAATTTTGCAAGAGAAAGAATGAGTAACAAATGGGAAGGTATACCCTCACTTTCCCATATTCATGTATTTTGTATTTACTATGACCATTTGTCTGCAGACCTCCAAAATAACCAGTAAATCCTCAAGGTACTTAGGAAATTTAAGTGGAGCCTTCTTGTAACCTCCAATTCTCAAATAAGAAAACCTATCAAACTAGATATAAAAACTTCCAAACTTCAACACCAGAGATTTTGATTCAGGGGAAAAATGCATTTCAAGGTTTCCATCCAACTTTCTTGCAACTTCCATTAAAAATGCATCATTAACAAGAAAATATTCTCCCATCCCAACCTGCCTGGTAAATTGTGGATAAGACTTATACACAGGCATGCCAACACTTGGTGGTACTTGTGGTTTCAACCCTAGCCAATAAGCTCTTTGACTAGCAATGATATATATCAAACAAGAACACAGATGAAAGGTAGTAGTCTTCTGAAAGTTAACTAATTGCTCATGTAAGTGAAAGCAAATTATCTCGGCCCAATCCATAAAAAAATTATCATCATAGATAACTAAAATGAACTGAGACATCCAGTCTTCAAATAATTGAACTCGTGCATTCCCGACGATACGATGAAGTAAAGCAATAACATTAGCAATTTTTGCTTTGAAATGTGTCCTCTTAAGTTTATTGGGCAATTGAGACTTACCTTTCTTCTTTGATTTTAACCACCCTTTGGCCATAGAATTTTTACACCAAGTTTCATTAGTCCTAAAATATTCGTTAGCTGTTATAATAGACATCTCCTTTACGGGTGCCTTCTCTAGAGTTCCCAATGCTTGAGAAATGACCTCAGGAAATTTTTTAGCTACAATGGTTCCGTCTGCGGCCTTGATTTCCTAGGTTTCAGGAATGTACCTTCTCGCACATGCAGCAATTAGGTCAACACTCAGCACTGCTTCTGGAAAACCTCTGGCCTAAGCTAGTCCACTTTCAAACACCTTCACATCTACAACGGATTTTTCTTTAGTGTGTAGACGTGCCCAAAATTATTCCAATTTAAAAATTCCTAGTTTTGTATCCCTCACACCAAGCCAACGATTTTCAATTTCAGACTGCATGAGCTCACTATGCCTAATGAGATTCTTGAATTCCTGAAGAAATAACAACAACAGGTAGCAGTACAACTGAGGCTTTAACAAATAAGTTCTCACCACCTTAAAGCCATATAAAATGATAAGACGTACAATCAATGTGGAGTAAAACAAGAATGCAGGCTAAATGTCTAAGAAAAACTTCACCACCCACGTATGTTGTTATTCTTGATAGGACGTGCTTTAAATGTGACACTCAATTTCATACCTCGAAAAGATAGCCTTTAAACCTGCGTGCTTTTGGAAATTCCTGAAAAGACAACTCAAGTTTATTCTATACATAGCATTCAATGAGATGTCAAAAGATGACGCCTTTGAAAGGAAAGATAAGTCCATCATGTTGCGTGGTCGCTAAAACTTGAAACCTCAAAACCAAAGTCTGAAGTTTCAATGTTTTCAAAACCTCTGACCTTTTTATGCAATTATTTCATAAATAGATAATACTAAATTTGTCAAAGGAATTTTTTTTTTTGATTTGAATAGATTCATAGACACAGAACTCAGAAAATAACTCTTTGATGGAAACTTTCTTTTTTCATTTGTATTGCTTTATGTTTTACTTTTAAATTTGCATGCAATTATTTCATAAATACATAATACTTAATTTCTCTTTACTGTAAATTTATAACCATTTATTTTATTACAACTGAATTACAATGTCACATTATTACTATCACTATTACTAACCCTATTTAATAATTTATGGGCCACTAGTGCCACTATCAGCCTGATTCGCGCAAACCAAAAAACCAACTTAGTCAATTGTGTATCTTAAGCCTTACATGTACAATTAAAAATTAAAAAGTTTAATTTGATTGACATCTGGCTACATGCAAATTGTACCTCAATCTGACAAGCTATCAAAATCCCCAGACTCCAGTAGCACTACCAGTGCCACTCAAACAATATGAAATCATTACAAATCTTGTTTCATTAAAGCTATGAGCTGTCCAATCAATCGCTTCGGATGTTCAAAACTAAAAGATTGAGAATTTCAATTAAATGAAATGTAATACATTGAGGCATTGAAAAGAGAGAAATGAGCCTTGATCTCGCCACATGTCCGCATCTAACGGTTCTAGTGTTATTCTGAAGGTTTCAATTCGCAAGTCTACTGCTTCAGAGATTTACTTCTGGAATGCAACTACAACCATCCATCAAAAATTCATCGAATGGTTGTGGTTATATTTATTTTCCTTTACATCCTTTGGGTTAAATTTTCTTAAGTTTTTAAGCCTTGGTCCTACGTTCTTCCTAGGTGGTCCCTCTTTTAAAACCAACTTTCTGCACATGCATATTTCTACCACTTAAGTTAGAAACTTCTATCGCTCATTTCCAAATTCCAACCCATCGGGTTCATTACCATGATGATAAGCCTTGATCTCCCCACGTGTTCACATCAAACAATTCTAGTGTAATTCCAGAGGTTTCAACTCGCAAATCTACTACTTGAGAGATATACTTCTAGAATGCTAAAAGTTGGAACCTTAGAACCAAAGTCTGAAGTTTTGAAGTTGTCAAAATGTCTAACCCACCTACTACATAGATGACCAAGAAAGACTTGCAACGAAGGTTAGGAAAAGCACCAAAACCTCGACTTTGGTGAATTAAGATAGGAAAGGTGGAAAGGATGGTGCATTTATGAAGTGAAGATCGCAGGAAAATTTTAGCAAGTGGACATGACTGGAGGATTGATGGGTAATTAAGATCGGTATGTGTGGAGTTTGGAAAATTATTACCTCTCGACTAGGCCTAGAATTTTCCTGTCACTTTCCATATTAAATAAATGCTATAAAATAAATGTTGTTGAATTTTTTTTATAGTTTAATCCTTAAATTCATCTATCTAAAAACATAAATTATTTGTAAAAGGCGAATAAAATTTCAACCTGAACATGCTCACCAATAAAACCAAATTGTACTATCTTGAAAAAAATCAAAGCTGAGAATCACTGTAAACAAAATGCTTTAAAATAAATGCTGTTGAATAAATCATATATATTAATATAAAGTGAAATTAGAAAGAATTATTCCAATTCTAAACTAATGCTATAAAATATACCAAAAAAAATGATTAACCAGCACAGTTTCCATTTCCAACATATCAAATTATCCCTAATCATACCCACCCAAAATCTACCCTTCCAACCATTGTTCGTGCCCCAAGGTGTTTTACAATTACAATGCAAATCCAGGCATAACCCCCAAAAAACAAAATCACAGACAAGATTTAGTACAGTAATCTATTTTTTTTAAAACTTGTACTACTCTGACGCCTTCAAAGAATTACCCATCTCCAAAGACTCTATCTCCATTAATGGCTTCATGTTCTTCCCTGGATGTAGACCCTTCTTTTCACGCATCTCTGCTTTGGCGATGTCTTTGAGATTCTCTATGACCTTGACCTCCATTAGCTCGGCATAGATTTTAAGTGCTTGCCACCCGTGCTCCACATGTTCTCACCATAGATCTTTGGTGCATCCTTTTGGCCACCTGATAAAGAGATGATTTAAATCTGTGAGCTCCAGGCCTCCACCATCCATGCCTTCAACCTTAACAAGCCCCACTCCTGGTATCACCCATTCCAGAATGCCTTCCATATCCTCTAAAAAATATTTGTGAACCAGAGTTTTCATGACTTTCCTCACTACATCCACGGCTCTCCTAAGTCCAGACCCCAAGCCATGACCAATGAATAAATATCCATATTGGTCCTGTATCTGTGCTTTAATTTTTCAAAGCCATTACCCAAAATAATTTGAACTGCTTGCGCCACCTGCACATCCTTGAACAAAAATAAACCTCGCAGCCGCTTCACAGACACTTTGCCAACGAAAGGGTCCAGCTTCCTTGCGATGTCAAGGTGAAACTGGCCTCCATTGTTTCTCTGGTTCACTGGCTTCCAGAAAACCACCCACTTTCGACCGGCTACATGAGATGTGTGTCTTTAATACATCTCAATTTTCCAACCATCTCAATTAATGCTGATTCCCTCTTTTAAAATAAACTTTATGCACATGCATAATTTAAAATGGGGACATTGCTAGGTTTGATGAGACTTCGACCCTCAGGATTAAAGATTTAAGATTTAAGGCTTTGTCATAAAATATTTTGGTTTGACTTAGGCAATATTAAATGGTAAACAAGAGCAGGATGACCGACAGACCTAAATAATTAATAACATCTCAACCATTGATTTCTGAAAATCTAACGGTTCTAGTGTAATTCTGGAGGTTTCAATTCACAAATCTAGTGCTTGAGAGATATACTTCCAGAATGCAACTACAACCGTCCATCGAAAATTCATCGAACGGTCATGGTCCATAATGTCGCGTGGTCACTGAAACTTGGAACCTTAGAACCAAAGTTTGAAGTTTCAAAGTTTTTGAAACCTCCGACCCACCGACTCAAAGATGACCAAGAACGACTTGCAACTAAGGTTAGGAAAATTTGCGACACTTCCACCATTTTTATTAGTTTGATATTATGTTTAATTCACCAATGTTTTTTTCTTAATCATTTGAAAATAGGTTTAATTCAATGAATTTTATTTTCTAGTTTGAAAAAAGTTTTAATCGCCAATAAAATTATTATTTTTGGTTTGAAAATAGATTTTAATCGCTAATGGATAATTTTAGTGGTTTTAAAATTTTTTCATTTCTTAGGATTTTCCATGTGACTTCTAGTGATTAGAAAAGATTGCCAATGGAAATTATATTATTTTTCCATGAAAACAAAAAAATTCACCACTAAAATTAATATTTTTTCAAGAAGTATACAAGATTCGCTAATATTTTACACCTTCGCTAAGGGGGGGGGGGGTTTCTTAAAGTTTTCCCTACTCATATTCATTAGAGTCAAAGGAATCATAATAGGGTTGGTCAGATGGATCATTAGATGTCTCGATAAATTTAGAAGCACTTACATCCTCTAGTAAAGGCGATGTAGTACTAGAAACACCAATCTGGAGTAGTTGAAACCCAAGCCCTAGGCCTTTCGACCATTTAGAAACAATGATAAGTTTATTCCTCCCATTCTGATGTAATCCTAACCCACTAGGTCCATTATATCCTTTGCTTTGCATTATTGTGAAACCTTTTCCATATTGATATGTGGGTATTTGAGCAGGCAGAGGAGGTTCTTCATCGTCTTCTTTGTACAACCAAGAGGTCACATCTTCTTCATTTATAGCTTCTTTACTTAGTTCTCCCCATTTTGTGAAAGTCTTTGTGGGAGGGATGTGGATGGTGACCACTGATTGTCTCCTATCTGTTTTTGGTAAACCGTATGATTTGGGAGAAACCAAATGGATAGCACAATAAGATGCTATCATATGATACTCTCCACAACCCTTATCTTGAATCTCAACCTTAGGAGTGGAAGGTAGTGATTGCGAAGTGGATATTTTGGAAAGAGTGGATGGATCGATGTACTGGGATGAATTGGATGATGAAGTCTCCTGATTTATAGTCACCTATCATTGGGGTATCCCTCGTAGGTTAGTGCAATATTGGAAAGGATCAAGATCACCGTCTATTGTGATCTTGGTGCCATTGTAGGGGAATTTAAGACATTGATGGTAAGTAGAAGGGACTGCCGTCATAGCATGAATCCATGGCTTGCCTAGTAAAAGGTTATATGGGAGGATGAGATCCAAGGTAACATAGGGAAACAAGCGAAATCAAGCAACACAATGCAATAAACTCAAATCTAAACCTACACTAACAACAAAGAACAATGGAATGTAAAAGTATAAATAACAGAATGATCTCACTGAATATCTACGCAATTCCATGCATGACCTTGATCGTCCTTCTCCATTTTTTTGTTGCATGATAATTTCCCTCGGATTTCTCTTAAGTGTGAAAGTATAGCTTATGATAGTGTTATTAGCAAAACATCAAAGATTCTAAAGTTTGATTGCTTCCAAAAGTCATAAGATTTCGGGAGGAGTAATAATGATGAAGGTCAAGCCAATTTATAGAAAATAGGGTTTTCGAATGACAGGCTTAGATTGAAAGATAGACTGATGATTAAGATTAAAAGATTTGACATGCATTGAGATTAGTGTCAGTAATAACGTGAGTGATAAAGCATAAAAGGTGGAGATTAAGATTAAATAATTATTTAATCTTTATTTGAAAGTGTTCAAAACTTAGAAGAATAATGATTGCATGTAAATGATAAAGATTAGCATAGAGGAAATGGTCTATTCGAACACACAAATGAATTAATTAAATAAATAAAGTTATTTAATTAATATAAGTTTGCACGTAGAAGAATTAAAACTAGATAATTGACTGATTAAGACAAAGAGTCTATTCATAAGAGACAATCATAAATTAAATCAGGAGATGACTGACTGATCTAATTAAATCTCAACTTAAGTGGTAAATGAATAATTAGATAACATAAAGATTACCTAATCACAGAAGAATATGCCAAGAATAATTATTTTTATGAATTAAATGATTATTTAATTCAACATTTGAAATTTGGGGATTAAATTAAATAAATAAAGATTTATTTAATTGACCGGAGAAAAGGCTTAAAGAATAATTAAATAATTTTAGATGATTATTTAATTAAATAACAACTTAAAGAAAATGTGATGAGGGTAAATTAAATAACAACTTATTTAATTTTAAGAATGATTATTTATTTAATTAATTAGGATTGAATAAAGGTAAAAAAATGAATTAATTAAATAATTAAAGTTATTTAATTAATAGATTGAATAAAGGTTAAAATGAATTAATTAAATAATTAAAGTTATTTAATTAAATAGAGGATAAATGACTTTTAGAAAGTAATCAAATAATTAACATTATTTAATTATGACAATGAAGATATTAATTATGAAGAAAATTAGAGTCGCAGGTGTAGACCAATTTTCAATGTCTACAGATTCCATTTGAGGATGATGAGACTGATGAAGAGGAGGAAAACTTCATCAAAAGACTAAGAAGAGGATTTGGAAAATACAAAGGTAAGTTTCCCTTTAAATGTATTGAATGTGGTAAAGTAGGTTATTTCGCTGCTAAATGTCCCTACAATAAGAAAAGCAACTTTGAACAAGAGGTAGATGACAAAGTGAAGAAACCCTACTACCCTAAGAAAATAATTTGTTAGAAGAAAAAGAAAAGTCTATACATCCAAGAAGAGAGTGATGTATCAAAAGACTGCAACAGCTTAGGTGATGAACAAAACTATGCTTTTGTTGTGAGAAACAATGAGTTTCTCTTTATGGAAAAAGAGTTTAAGGAGCAAAAAAGAAAAAATCCGAGGATCTTCCTGAAGAGGGTGAAGAAGAAGGTGTAGTTGATATCAAAGGAGAACTCATATGTGCTCTTGATGATATTGATGATCTCAAAGATGAGATTGAGGAGTTAAAAAGGGAGAAAAAGTAGCAGAAGAGACATGCTCGAAAAAAGTGAGATAAAATAAGCAAGGACCTAGAAGAATCTACCTAGAATGTGGTAGATTAGAAGCTGAAGCTAGAAGAATCCAAGAGAGTAGAGGATGTGATTAAGTCCAAGGTCCAATCTGAAGCAGACAGATGCATGAAGCTTGAGGAAGAGATTGTTGCTCTAAGAAGAGATCTAGAAAAGGAAAAAGTGTAGATAAAGAAAGGACTCAAATTGAAAAGTGGCTCAAGCATTCTAGATGAGTTACTGAGCAACGAGAGGCCTGCAACTAAAGAAAAAATAGGCTTAGGTTTGGAGAAAGGACAAGGCTCCTTTGTTGATGCCTCTGCAAAGCTATATGAAAGATTTAGAGTAGAAGAAAATTCTAAGTTTGTCAAGGAAAATAGTTGCAAAGGAGGTGATTGCAATGAGAAATCTATAGAGAAGGAGAAAACCAAGGATGAAAAGAAGTCAGTCATAAACAAGAAGGATAACCAATCAGATCCTGTTCACCAAGAGAACAAGCAAATCTTCAAGAGGACTAATGCTGATGGGTTTACTAAGGTGAGAAAATCAAGAAGATGGATGCATGCCAGATCCCCTCCTCTAGTACTAAATGCCATGAACAGGTATTCCACATATTTCTATGGATATTGTTATTCATGTAATCAGTTTGTTCATAGGGCTAGGGAGTGTAGAATCATTCCTAAAAGGAGTGCAAATTTTGAAAGCAGAAATTCATTTGCTCCTTTTCTTGATATGAATATAGTCTACTATAATTGTAATAACTTTGATCATATAGAAAAAAATTGTAGAACAAAGTCTGCAAAACCAAATGTTAAGAATGAGAAAAAGAAAAACTTGTCTCTTAAGACAAACAAAGAATCTGATAATAAGGAGGAGATGGCAGATAAGAAAAAAAAGAAAACTAAGAAAGTGTGGAAATAAAAAGGAGAAAGCTCCACACAATCATTGATTGCACAAATAGCTTTGCATACCAAAAAGAAAAATCTATGGGTAATAGATAGTGGCTTCTCTAGACACATGATTGGAGACAAGAGTAAGTTCATCAAACTTAAGAATTGTAATGGAGGATCTATGAGTTTGGGTGATAACACCATAGTCAAACTATGTGGTAAAGGAATCTTAAGTTTAGATGGAAAAAATCCCACCAAAGATGTCCTATATGTTGAAGGTTTAAAGCACAATTTGTTAAGTGTGAGCCAAATGTGTGACAATGGTTATAAGGTCACATTTGATTCAAAAGGTTGAAAAACTAGAAAGAATGGAAAGATATTTGCACAAGGGTTGAGAACTGACTGCAATATTTACAACCTTGCTAAAGTAAAAGGTCAAACCTGTCTGTTGGGACAAGCTAATGAAATTTGGTTATGGCACAAAAGATTAGGCCATATAAACTTTGATAGCTTGGTAAAAGTGAGTTCAAGAGGTTTTGTCAGACATATGCCTAAGGTAACAAAGCCTGCAAAAATCATATGCAAAGAGTGCCAGTAGGGAAAGCAAACAAATACCATCTTTCCAACTAAAGAATACCCAACCACAAAGCCTTTACAGATAGTTCACACTGACTTGTGTGGAACCACAAGAATAAGAGTTTTGAAAGGAGAAAGATACTTTATACTGCTAATAGATGATTATACAAGGATGACATGGGTGACATTTTTGAGGATCAAGTCACAAGCATTTGAGAGATTCAAAATATTTAGAAAGATGGTTGAGAAGGAGATAGGAAGGAAAATAAAATGTCTAAGGTCAGATAGAGGAGGAGAATTACATTTGGTGAATTTGTTGATTACTGTGAGGCACATGGAATTAAGAGACAATATTTGGCACCAAGAACTCCATAAAAAAATGGAGTGGTAGAGAGGGAGAATAGGGTTGTGCAGGACATGGCTAGAACGATGCTAAAAGAATCTAGATTAACTGATATGTTTTGGAGAGAAGCAATACATATTTTAGTATACATTTTGAATAGAGTTCAAATTCGAGTACATAGTGATAGTACTCCCTATGAATAGTGGTATGGTAGACCTACATCTATGAAATACTTTAAAGTATTTGGAAGTAAGTGCTACATGAAAAGAGAAGATGAAAAATTGGGAAAATTTGAATCAAGAAGTGATGAAGGAATATTTTTAGGATATTCCACTCAATGTAAAGCCTACAAATGCTATAAAAAAGGCTAGAAAAAATTGTGGAAAGCGTCAATGTGAAGATTGATGAAAGTGTAAAACATATCAAGTTTGATCAAGACAATGTTGATGATGCATCAGATTGTGAAGACAATGTAGTAGATGATGATGAAGAACCTAAGGAAATAGAAGTTGAGAAGGCCCTTGCAAAGTATGTTCAAAAGGACCATCCAACATATCAAATAATTAGGGATAAAAATAAAGGAGTTCAGACTAGAAGGAGAGTTGCAAAGAACAAAGAACAAGTAAATTTTTCTCTCCTATCACAAGTTGAACCAAAGATTTTCTCTGAAGCTAGCAAGGATGAGATCTAGATAGAAGCCATGGAAGAGGAGTTAAACTAAATTGAAAAGAACAAAACATGGGAACTGGTTCCTAGGCCCCTAAGTAAAAACGTGATTAGCACCAAGTAGGTGTTTAGAAACAAGATGAACGAAGATGGAATAGTGGTAAGAAACAAAGAAATATTAGTGTGAAAATTGTATGCACAAGTTGAAGGCATTGATTTTGAAGAAAAAATTGCCCCTATAGCAAGGCTAGAAGCAATTAAAATGTTTCATGAATTTTTAGTTCATAAAGGATTCAAAGTATAACAGATGGACGTTAAATTTGCATTTTTGAATGGAAACCTAGAAGAGGAAGTCTACATAGAACAACCAAAATGTTTTCAGCTGTCAAAGGATGATGATTATGTTTGTAGATTGAGAAAATCCTTATATGGTCTAAAACAAGCACCTAGAGCATGGTATTCAAGATTAGACCATTATTTGCAACAACAAGGATTTAAAAAGGGATGTGCAAACAATAACCTATATTTCAAATATGAAGGTGAGCACATGATTATAGTTTTTGTTTATGTGGATGCCATCATTTTTGGTGGTAGCAATGATAAACTATGTAAAATATTTGCTACACACATGCAAGACGAATTTGAGATGTCAATGTTAGGAGAATTGTCATTTTTCCTTGGTTTGCAAATTGTATAAACTAATAATGGAATATTCATATCTCAAACCAATTATGCTAAGGAAATGCTCAAGAAATTTGGCATGGAAGACAATAGACTAGTCATTATCCCCATGATAACTGGCTACAAGTTAAGAGAAATAGATGAATCACCTAAGGAAAATCAAACAGTGTATAGGTCATTGATTGGAAGCTTGCTGTATTTAACTGCATCAAGGCTAGATATTATGCAAGCAGTATGTTTAGTGGCAAGATTTCAGGCAGCACCTAGAGAGTCACATGTCAATGCAGTAAAAATAATTTTTTAGATACATCAAGGTACTATTGACTATGGACTATGGTATTCCAAGAGAAAGGAATTTTCTCTAACGACATATACAAATGCTGATTGGGAAAGAAGTGTGGATGATAGGAAAAGCACTAGTGGAGGAGCATTCTTCTTGGGAAACAAGTTAGTTTCCTAGATGAGAAAGAAGCAAGAATCAATCACTCTATCCATTTTCGAAGTAGAGTTTGTGGTAACAACAACATGTTGTACTCAAGTCCTATGGATGAAGCAAACACTTAAGGACATTAAGGTGGAATACAAAGATCCTATCTCAATTCTTTGTGACAATTCAAGTGCCATAAACATATCAAAGAATCCTGTGATGCACTCTAGAACAAAGCACATATCCATTAAGTATCACTTCATAAGAGAGAAGGTTGCAGATAAGGAATTTAACATGGAATATGTTCCTGCCAAGGAACAGGTAGCTGACATTTTCACCAAGCCTCTTCCCAAGGAACAATTTGAATATCTAAAGAAAAAACTGGGATTCATTGCTCCCACATCATATCACTAGTCTCTAGTGATGGGGCATATGTCTAGGGGGAGTTTAATCCATATCCCAATCATCCCTAGAAATTGACAAGATAGATCAAGTCAGGTATCAATGGTTTTACAAATTTCTAATGACTTGATGGTTATATTATTCCAGATTCTCATTTTCTCTTTGAATTTCCTTTCAAAGGAAGAGTAATGTGTTAGGGGGAGTCTACCCTTTGACATTGATGTCAAAGCGGGAGAAGATCATGAACAAATGCTGATTTGAGCAAGATGAGCACATCAAAGGGGGAGCATTGCTTTATGTGTCCAATTGGCGAAAAACTCAAATTGTTATAGATCTCAATTGCTTTCAATTGGTATTAGACCATTTAAACTGATTGGTATGAGCATTTAAGTTTTTCCATCAATGAAAAAGGGGGAGATTGTTGTCATATTGTTGTCATTGATGTCAAAAGTGCAAATCTTGCAAGGGATATTGTTGGCATAATGATAGAGGATGAGTGTGAGAGTAGTGAATCTGATGGAAAATTAGATGGCAGATTCAAACTTGGTTTCTTGAGAGCTTTCTAGAAAGGTATTATGCAGGTCTTGATGTCTATGGATATGTCAACATTCATTTGTTCATGCTCTGTCTAGGGTTTATCAATTAAACCCCACGTGTGCAGGAGTTTACAGTCACAACAATTAAATAGTTTCTATTCTATCAGTAACTTGGTATTGCAGGTTGCAGGTCACATATGTAATAACTTGTGTCATTCATCCCGTGGAGGTGACCGGCCTTTTTTCCTAGCGCTTTAAGGTGATACATTTCCATTAGTTTGGTAGGACACTGGTGTATCAACAGGAGTCAAGCAAAAGTCTCTTTGACAGCTTGATGATCATTTAATTGGTGAGACACCGGTGTATTGGTAGGAGTCTAGAAGGACTCTATTCAATCAAGCAATAAGGAGTAAGGAGAGTTTTATCAGTGTGAGTGAATGTTTTCAGTGGGACCTTGTTCACAATTCCTTTGATGGTTCGATAATTGTGGTGGGTTTCGGCTAAATCTTGCGGGGTTAGTGGAAAACAATGGAGATTAATCCACAGTGGAAAAATGATGACTATTGATGTCTGGTGGGACCTACAAAGGAAGAATATGAAGTTAACTTGGAAGGTGACATCAGAGGTGTATACACAATAGTTTCCTGCATACTCCACTAAGAATTCAGTGGGGCCCGATCAAGACCCATGAGGCTAGCGGGGAACAGTGAAGATTGATCAATGTTGATCGGACGGTGATGGCAGATTGTGGTGAAGGTGGACAGGTAGCAAAGAGTGATTGTTCAATATGCTAATTCACATTGTTGTTGTGAATTAGGTGACAATGACATCGGTAGGACCATATTATGTGTCTCTTCAATAGAGTGATATGATAGACCAACAATGGAGATTTAAGAAATTGTTTATTGGACGGTTATGCAGGATCATGGCATGGAGGTTGGAGATCAATGGTCCAGATTTGAACAAGGCAATCATGAATGACTAACTACGTGTAAAAATGGTTTCTCCTATAGACCAACTTGAAGATAGAAATTTATTGATCTACCTACCTCAATGATAGAAGTAAGATGATTTTATGCACAAAATGGTAGAATAGATTGTCACAGATCAAAAGTTAAAGATCAGATCAAATGGTTAGGAGAATGCATTGAATGCATAATTAGATTTTAGGGTTTGACAGAGAGAATGAAGGAAAATTATTTATGTTAGAATTAAATGTTGTGTGGCTTGATGCAGAGGTATGGTGATATCTAATAAACCTTATCAGATTTCTTTATGATGAGCTGGATGACGACATGTAGCTTGATGTACAAGTAGCTTACTAGTGAAGTTTGCAAGCAAAGGAAACCCTAGCAGAAGATTTGAGAAGATTTGGATGGTAGGGAGAATCTCGAGGTAATGATTGTAGGTTGGTAAAGAAGGAAGACAATAAGGTATTATCTGTGTTGAGTTTGCAATTGAGGAAAAGTGTGAGAAGTCAACAAGTGCACAGTGTGTTGAATAGAGAGATGTACAACTAAATGTGCAGAGTAAGAGAGAGTGTAGAGCAGATGGGATGTGTTGCTGAGAGTGTAGCTTCATCAGTAGTAGTGTAAGTTGTAGAGTGTGCAACAATTCATTGAATTTAATGGTGCATTTTTAGGTTGAGTAGAACCTAATTGTATGCATATATGAACTTGTAATCTATAAGAGGTTGTAGCCTCATTTGTACTGAGTTGGTGCTCAGAGTAGGGGATTGGTGTCTCCTTGGAGTTGGTGATCCTAAATCACGAAGTTGATGCTTCCTTGGGTTGGTGCCCCAAAATATTGTAACTAAACTTAATTGCTTGTGAGGTTGGATTAGGACAGTAGATCCTAGCAACATTTCTCATTGTGGTTTTTCCCATCTTGGGTTTTCCACGTATATCATGTGTTATGTGATGTGTTGGGTGCTTGGTTATATTTCTATATCAAATGTTTAATATCTGCACATTAAGGGCTAAAGAAAGTAGTTTGCACAAAAGGTTTTAAGAGCTAAGTTTTAAAATTTACTGATTCACCCCCCCTCTCAATAGCTTGTTGTGTTCCAACAAGAGTTGTGTTGGCCTTTCCATTGCACCAAAAGATCAACCTATCAATGCCCGATACAAGCTTCAGTTAAGATCCATAGGAGGCGGTTATACCATGTCACAAACCCAAGCATCGTGTTGGAAGGAAGATCAAGGGACACACCATCTTGCAACAATCCCCCCTAGCACAAGTGAGGGGTTTGAACATGTGACCAACTATGATACTAATTGTTGGCCTTGTAGTTGCACCAAAAGATTGACCTATCAATGCCCAATACAAGCTTCAGTTAAGATCCATAAGAGGCGGTTAGACCATGTCACAAACCCAAGTGTCGTGCTGGAAGGAAGACTGAGGGAACACCATATTGCAACAAGTTGTGCCTCAAAAATATAGGAAAGAAATGAAAGGACCCTCAAACTATACATGTCTTAGGACAACTTGCAAATATTATGTTGGGAAACATAACTGTTCTCAAGTATGCAGACCCTGCGATCCCTATAGTGGATGTCAAAATCAATGGTAATCTCATAAATAACACCTTAAATGACCTTGGGGAAACCATTAATGTAATGAACAAAGAAACCTTGAAGTTATTACAACTAATAGAGCTTAGACCTACACCTACTATGCTATAGTTAGCAGATAGGTCTACAATCAAGCCTAAGGGATTCATAGAAGACTTGGTAATAACATCAGACTCATGGGAGTAACTTGCAAAATTTATGATGTTGCAACCTAAAGCTAATCTTGCAGGATATCCCCTCATCTTAGGGATACCTTGGTTGACAACTACAGATGACTTTTAAAAATATTGTGTAACCATATGTATCACTACAATGTCTTGACACACATATACACTAAATGCCATATTACATGCATAGTCTGAACATAGAGACATAACTCATAATTATGGTCTCACTTCACCAACACTTTGTTGTGGAATCAACTTTCCCTAATGAGAGCTTAGTAAAATGTGTGTGTAGGTTTGTGATATGCTCACCTACTAGATGCATGTCATTAATTTCCTTGGAGAGGTATATGCCCTTTATAGAGAGCATGCATGTCTTTCTTACAATAAATTAACCATACACCAAATGAATCATCTATTGATTAAGCGCAACATGGAAGAAAGTCACACAATTACTAAATTGGTACCAATTTATATCCAAAATAATTAATTAATACATGCCAACATTCTCCTAACACAACAATTTATTCCTTAAACTTTTTGGTTCATTCAAAAACACAGTTGTGAATTTATATGCATTTTGTAAAGTCCAAGCCTACAAAAAGTTGGATTAATTGTGGAAGATGACTATTTCAAAACATCAAATTATTCAATAGTCAAAGGAAACCTTTTTATTTTTAGTTGAAGAGGCTCCAAATATACACTTACTACATGCTAACATATTCCATCAAAGCTTGTGCAAGATCCTCATCTTCAGGGCTTGTATGCCTCTCACTAGAGAAATAAAAGGATCCCCTCAATGTGGCTAATTTAGTATTGGGGAAGTTATCTCTAAAACTATGTACCTTCATCCTCACTATGCAAGGATTTTTAGCCACTTGTTGCTTTGATGGCGCCATGCATAGACCAAATGGAGGAATAGTGTTAAGGTTAATTCCTTCAAAGTCTAGTTTTAATCATAAGTGACACACATCTACTAGGACATCTTAAGGATGAATTGTTAGTGTGAAAAGAGGTATTATCAAACTAACTTTAGCTTTTAACCTATTTAATAAAGTCCTATTCACACTACACTTAAGATCACTTAGAGGTTATCTAGACTTTTGTCTCACCTTATGTAGACTTACCAAGTGTCTCAACACTTGTCCATTAAGTCCTACACTTGTTTCATACTTGGAGGGGTAGTTAGAGTTTGACTTCTACCTTCTCACCTCTTCTTGCTTGCCTTTATAAGAAAGGTTCGTTTGTATATTTTACAACATATCACATGCTTATGATATTTTTTCATTTTGCATATGTTCATTTGTGGATTGTTTCGAGTTTGTAAGCAAAACTTGGTTGCTCCAACATGGTATCAGAGCAATCTTGTAAATTCGATCCTTTTCTCTCTTGCATTTATGAAGGTTTTGGGAATCAAGTTTCAAATGGTGCATTTTGGAACAAAACTGACATCACAATTATGCTCAGGAGGGTTGAGAAATGACTTTTGATATATAACACCCAGGTATTTGAAGAAAAAAAAGAGTTTTTTGGGCCCAACCATGGATGGTCATATGAAAATCTATGTACAATTCATATAGATCTGTACAGTCCAACATACCATCTTGCATTAGCGTACCAATCTACACTAGTTTCTTGATTTGTGTGATGTCTTGGCCTTTGTGCAACAATTTTTTTAATATTTTTTATTTTTTGTAATTTTTAATCATTAAAAAATTACTTTCTTTTGGTTGTTGGTACAGTTGTAGATGTTAGGGAATATTCTATTACTGTAGATAATATTTTATCAGTTGACATTAGCATGACATCATTTTTTTATCCCCAAGTTTGCCCCTTCACTATTGGTCTATTTTGATTTTTAGCTCAACTTTAGGAGCCTCATTCTCGGGCATAGAAACGTCTTTTTGAGTGATATTTTTTTATTTTGCATATTTTTTTCATCTTCTATCTAGTGGTATGATTATTTTTTTAGTTTGATGTACAATTTTTTATAAAATAGATTTTTAGAGGACACATTGCGTAGTTTCCATTTTGGGAACTTCAAAGGGCTCGTTTGGGATTGTATAGACTCCTTTTTGGGTCCCATTTTTTTTACTTGCATGATTTTTCAAGCTCTACACAGTGGTGATGTTAATTTTTCATGACTATGTTTCAAAATTTTTAATTTTGAGTACATCTCTTTTTGAGGTTTTATACATCAAATCCACTTTGTGGAATCTATAATGCATTAAATAAAGTGTCATGTCACTGTATCAGTTTAGGGGGTCATGGTTTGAATAATGGGGATTTTCATTTTATGTTTTTGTAATTTTCTTGAGGTTTGAAAGGCATACTTGATATATGTTTTTGTTGTCCCCTCATGACATAAACTTTTAAGAACTCAAAATAGCAAATAAGTCTATAAATGCACTCATATAAAGTGCCACAAAAACTAAATGTGTGTTCCTTAGGGAGGAAATTTTGTAAGTTTACATTGAATTATAAAGCGTAATGGGGGATTGTGTAGTGCTTTGATTTGTCATCACAACAATGGGTCCTCGTGATTCTTGCCTCATGTGTGTATGTCTTGATGCACACCCTTTTTTAGTTTTCTTGTACATCTTTTTGGACCTAATGTTGGGTCTAAATTCTCATGCACACATTTGTGCCCTATTTTAGTTGGTCTATCTATACCTCTTCCTCATCAGCATTAAGGGGGGAATTATAACAGTGTTATGCTAATGCTTAGTTGGTTTTAATGGAGCAATGGAGGAAGCTTCTACTTTTCGGGGGGTTTCATAAACCTTCTATCTTTATCTCTCTTATGAGGTGATTATTTTAGTGGATCATATTTTGTGAGATTCTAGTACTTATGTAGGGCATTGTGATGCATATTTTAATTGTGTACTATGTGACACTCATGTATTGTTGATCGTACTCCAAAATCATAATACTATATGCATCTTCAACTTCACGGAGTTTGATTGCCTTTGTAACATTTGTGTATTCATGGTTGAGTAGTGTTTTATATGTTCATTCATGTATTGTTTTGTATCTCTTATCTTGATCTACATTTCTTGGAGGTTTGTTGATTGCAGCAGACACCAGTTCATCTTTGGTAGAGTTTGCAGCTTCGACATGCTTCAAGAGTTCTTCATCATCATGTTTCCATCTTCATGGGACATCTTTTCAAGAGGTCTTTTCCTTCTATTTCTCTCTTTTGGAGAGGAGTTTTGTTCCCATTGAGTTTTCTGTTTTTTCTTCATTTGTGAGAGATCATTATTATATACACATGAGTATCTTATCAAGCCTTATTGCCAGGACTCATCTTTTCAGTGTTTAGCTTACTCCCTAAGTATCGATTAAGGGGGGGTAGTGTGAAAAGAGGTATTATCAAACTAGTTAGATTTTAACCTACTCAATAGAGTAAAAGCTAACTAGTTTGATAATACCTCTTTTCACACTAACATTTTTTTGAGCTTCTAGTGCAGTGTTAGAGTAAAATAGTTATTATTTAAATGGTTATTTTAATTTATATATTAAGCCACCTTATGTGGCAACTTGTCACTTGAAGAGGTGGTTGAACTCTTCAAGGTTGTATGGCATTCCTCATTTTCCACTCGGTGGAACCTTGTTGCCATTTTGAGTTGAGCACTCCTACAGTGACTCGAACTCTTTTTCCTATTTGTACATCCTCCTCTCTAAAGATTTTATCAACTTTCTTTGTTCCCAATTTCATAGACCTGTTGATATCAACAACTCAAGAAAAGATCATGACAATATCAACATAATATCAAAGCCAATTTGCAATCTGAATGTTGGTTCGATTGATGTGATTTTTTTTAACATAATTAAATGCAATCTTGAGCTTGTGTTTGGGATTCGACCTGTGAGCTGGTGAATTAAATGTGGTTTTGTTGGAACTCTTGGAGCTTTGATACATCGACTCTCATCTATTACATGCAAAGGCTGCTAAGTTTTTTTTATTAATCAATATCTATTGTACATGTTGCTTCATTATTGCAAAGTTGAGAGCTTCTTTTCAAACTAACGAGTTTTGTGACAAGCTGCACGGTCCATGAATTTTCCAAAGGCTGTAGGTTTGTGTTAAAAGGCCGATCATAGGAGGACGTAGGGTGTGCATGGCATTTGTATGGTATTTTGCCTCTGCCTTTCCATATTCTGGTTGTGTCTGATTAACTTCTCCTTGTAAAGGGTATTGGTCGACGCCTCTAATGAATGGCTTGGTGAATTGTATTAGCATCGACCATTTTTATTTGCATTAGCTGTGACCTCACTCTCCAGACTCTCATGCCAGCCCAAATCAGACTCCTCGCAAATTGTAGCGTGTAAGCTTTTGTGTAGGCATCGTGGGATTCAAATTCGCTTAGTCGATCTGCATTGCATCATCTTCAATACTCACGAGGTCTGTATAATCTACAACAGCTCTCACACAAGGTAGCACTGGGCATCATCTGGTTTGAGGGGGTTGCATGAGGAGTGACCAGGTAGTGTGAGAAGTTTGGGCGTAGCCTTTCCTTACTGCCACGTTCTTCTTCACTACCCACATGGAGTTTGCAATTTTTTAACGTGTCTTCTCCTCCTCACAGCAACCTCAGGCCGCCTTCATCTCCTTAATAGGCGGCATTGGTAAGGGAGTTTAGCTTTACAGGTGTGAAGAAATTAAAAAATCCATAGGTGCGGCCTCAACGTCACCTGCAAATTCCACGCGCCCTCCATACAAGTGGCGACCTAGAACAATCCAAGGTCGCACATCTCTTCATAGTAGCGTGTGAAATCTGCCAAAGCTTGTGCGCTCCTAATTTGGTTTCCCCACGACTCGGGATTTTAGCATACGTCTTCTACATTGGCGAAAGACATTCTATGCTCCAGTGAGGACGTGTCTATCCACACGTTGCAGATCTCACCCTAAAGGTTGGGTCAAATACTAATTCAAACGCCTCTCTCCAAGATTTTTAAATGTTTTTTTTTCGCAAGACTCTCATTTCATTTAAAAATCCTGTACCATCAAGATTCCTTATACCTCTATATTTCGTTCAGCTCTAATTGTTGTTTACAATTAAAACTCATTTTTTATTGTAACTCTTAAATTGTAGGCCAGCATTAGAATTTTGTTGTCACAATAATATTTTTGTTAACACACAAAGCAAAAAAATTTAAGCTAATCATTACTGGTTATATTTAATCGTCTCGGTACAATCAAGAGCTTGGAAAGGGGAATAGTTTTTTTGGCATAAATTTCAAATCGTAAGTCAATTCTCAATTGTGAATAGTCGTTGGAAAGCTCTTTCCCAGCCCGACAAACTAGCATCAAGACAATGTGGAAATTGTATTGTTAAACACAAATTTTGTCTCCTCTTGTAAAAATAAAACTCATAGTTTCTTAGTGCAAAATTAGGCATAAATGATTAAATTGTATCTTTTTTATTAGCTATTCACATTGAGCTCTTGTAAAAGTGAATATCACTTGCCCATTTCATAGAAAATGATATTGCACTCAATTATAAAAGTGTCATTATTCATTACCTTGAAATTGTTATATGCACTAAAACTTATAAAGTGCCAAAATTTAGGGGGGTATGAAATCATAATCAAGGGGTGTCTTGTGTATCATTTTGCAATATGGATATAATTCTAACTTCATTTAAATTCAATGAATGGAAGCAGACAATGGAGATAAAACTTAAGAAATTAGGTTTGCATCATGTCACTATGGGTTTGGAACCCAAACCTACAAGAGTAGTTGAGAAATGAAAGTTGTGTAATCATAATGATGAAGCCTGTGGGACATTGTGTACATTCATTTATACTGATCTTCTCTACCACAAAACCTAATGATTGCATGGACAACATTAGACACTTTGTTTGGTAAACAAGATGTTACAAGAGGACATCAATTGGAAAATGAATTGATAAGTCTTAATCCACAAGACTTCAACACAATCCAAGAGTTCTTCAGTAAATTAAATCTTTTAAGGTTTCAACTAAAAAAAAGTGGAATTGAAAAACAAGATGAACAACTAGTCCTAAGTATCTTGTCAAAATTGGGCCCACAATATTCAATATTTGTTTCTACCTTCCATGAAATGAATAGTGCCTTTGGTGCATGCTATATTATGCCATCACTCTCAGATTTTGTTGTTTATCTCACAAAGGAGCAAGAAAAATTGATTCAGATGGGTACAATAAAACATTCAAAGCTACAAGTGCTTAATGCAACAAAATAGACTTGAACAAAGAAATAAAAATGGATAAAACACAAAAAGTGAAGTGTGCTTTCTATAAGAAAACTAGGCATATTGAAGATAAATGTATGAAAAAGGGATACATCACCTTGAGCAGCTACTTGAGCAACAAGGAGTTCAAGAATCTTCATCTAGTTCAACATCTAAAGGAAAAGTACTAATGGCTATTACAAGTTCAAAGATTGATAAATGGGTTCTTGATTCAAGATCATCACATCATATATGTCTCCTTATCCAGAAGTGTACATGTCATTTTATCCTTTTGATGTAAATAAAGTACAACTGGCTAATAACACTTTCATATGTGTTTGTGGTCAAGGTACAATTGAGATATGAAATCAGAGTATTCCTAATGTCTTGTTTGTTCCTAAATTGACAAACAACATTCTTTCCATTTATCAACTTACAAAATTTGGAAAGATAGTTGAGTTTACATCAACTTTAGTGGCAATTCAAGATTCTCAAAGCAGACAGATTGTTGTAGTGGGCGAGCTTGATCAAATCTCTCATGTTTATACATTTTCACACTTTGCTCCATCAGAGTCATACTCATTAATTCATTCTTCCATTTCTAGTATGGACAATTCATCTCCTCCACTATCTCCTACTACATCAAAATTCAAAGGTACTTCATCGAGAGCATCCAAAGGTTCTTTCCAATGGTAGATCACAAGGATCAGTTCTTCATCTTTTGGGAGCCTTCATAGTCTCTCATCGTTGTACTTTCTTGTTATCATCTCCATTTTGGCCCATATGGTTTTCTACCTTTCTCCACCTTTTGGGAGAATTTCATTGTAAATGGGTATATCATTAGGCCTAGTTTTTGAGACCCATCCATCTGTTTACCCACCTAAGCTAAGCTTAAAGGGGGATGTTAGAGTAAAATAATTTTTATTTAAATGTTTATTTTACTTTATGTATTAAGCCACCTTATGTGGTGATGTATCACTTATAGAGGTAGTTGAACTCTTCAAGGTTTTGTGACATTCCTCATTTGCCACTTGGTGGAACCTTATTGCCACCTTGAGTTGAGCACCCTACAGTGACTCAAACTCTTTTTCTTATTTGTACATCCTCCTCTTTGAGTATTTTACCAACTTCTAATTCCATTCCTTTTTTGTAGTACAAATTCTTTATTCTCAATTTCATAGACCTGTTGATGATAGAGTCCTATTCACACTACACTTAAGCTCACTTAGAGGTTATCTAGACTTTTGTCTCACCTCATGTAGACTCACCAAGTGTCTCAAAAAATTTCCATAGAATCCTACAATTGTTTCATACTTGGAGGGGTAGTTAGAGTTTGACTCCTACCTTCTCACCTCTTCTTGCTTGCCTTTATAAGAAAGGCTCAAATGTTTGTACATTTTACAACATATCACATTCTTATGATATTTTCTCACTTTGCATATGTTCATTTGTGGATTATTTTGAGTTTGCAAGCAGATCTTGTTGCTCCAACATCAATAACTTACTATAAAGGTTATACATCAACCCAAGTGAGTATGAGTTTCTTTGGTAGTAAAGCCCAATATGGTTCTATGCATACACAACTTCAATAATCTCTTATATTATTAAAATTGTTGGATAATTAGGCTTGCATTGATCAAATTCTTTTACAAGCATCCTTGTTAGAGGCTTGTAACATGAGATGGTTTGTATGGCCTTTACTTTAGGGGATTATAATGTTACCAATATTTATAATTAATTTATTGAGCTAGCCTCTAATGGATTTAAATAATATTTGATTTCAAATCACTTCTTACTTCCAAAGATGAATTTTGCCTATTGGGAAACTTTCCAAAATAAATTTATAACTATAAATAACTTGATGAAGAGAGGATTTGTGATCCCAAATAGGTGTTTCCTATGTGTGACTTGGATGTCAAATTAGTTTCCCACCTGTTCATTGATTTATTTTATATCACCACAAATATTCAATAAGATGATTGAGATGTCTAAATTAAGCTAGTTTTCACTTGGCTCAATTCTTGCTCTTTCTCTTTTTTGGTCCTCTCCTTATCATTTCCCTTTTATTAAGAAAATTTGGCATCAAGATCTACTATATTTATATTGGGGATTTTGGTTGGAAAGAAATTATATAATGAAATATAATACTAGGAACTAGGAGATGTCCCAAATAGTCTATCATTCCATAATGGAAAATGTCTCAGCTGCTAAATTAAAGGAGCCAAAAGTCCAACCTTATGATATCAGTCAAAAATTCCTACAATTAGGGATCCTCTATTACGAACTTTATAAGTAACACAAATAGAGGGAAGAGGAAAGACATCAAATATAAATTCCTAAACTTTAGATGACTAAAGATAAATCATGGTGGATTTTCAAAGGGTAATCCTAGATCTACTAGCACAGTGGTCAAGTTTTGAGGGACCACACAAAATAATTGGTATCCTCTTGTGTATGATGTCTTGGCCTATAAACCAATTGTTTTTTGAGGCTATGGATACTTTTTGGGGAATCAATATTTCACAAGAACTTAATCTACCTCATTTGGTTATTGAAAAAAATCACTCCTAATCACCAATTTCCTAAAGGTAATATCACCCTCACCCTAGAATATGAGCAATTTCATCAAAGACTCCTTAACTTGTTTAGAAATTAATTTTTACACATACATGTAGAGAAGGAAATGATTTTATTTATATATGTAACAACCTTGGTGTTAATATGGAAATAAAATTTTGGAAGAAAATCCCTTCCCTTAGATATTAGGGATGACATAACTAAAAATAAGAATGAAAATAATTAATTTGAAGACTACTCCTTGGAGTAAGGTCCCTACTAAAGTCACATAGAAAATATGGAAGTGGTACTTGGCTATATTCACAAAGATAAGGTATCAAACCAAAGGTTCAAATCACTCCAACTATGAAGCAAGCATCATATCACTATATTTTAGTGGAATGAAAAATTGTGACAAATAAATGTATTAGAAAGGAGAAATGATCTAGTATACATATAATTGCTAAAAGCAAAAAGAGAAAGAAATAGGTTGAAGAATCAAATAGAAAATTTACAAGAAGAGATAGAAAATGAGAAAGCAAGAGGAAAGTTATAGATAAAAAGAGAAATGAATTATAGAAAATGATGATTAAAAAATTTCCTCTTGTTCAATAAATAGATAGAGGTATAATTGAATAAATTGAAGAAAAATTTAAGGGGAAAGTACAATTGAATATAATAATGAAAGAGACAAGTCAAAAAATTTAAAACAAATATTGTTGGAAGACAATAAAATAGCAAAGAAAGTGTGGGATAACCCAATGGAAGAGAAATAAAAAGAAAAAAATGTGAAGAGCAATCAAAGGAAGAGATAAAAAATAAAAAAATTGCAACAAGAGCTAGGGAAAGAAAAAAGAGAAATAATATCTTCCAAACACATTATATCTAAATTTTATAACAAGATAATGATTCATATAAAACATATAACATTTGGGGGGAAATAATTTTGAATATTTATAATATGAAATTTTTATTTTATTTTTGTTGCTATGTAAGAGTATAAATTATTCATATTAAAAAAATATTACATTTTTTGTACATTTGAGAGCTTTGCCTCTTCCCCAATGACCAGAAAAACAGTGCAAAGTCTAGCCTAAGCTAATGCCCTAATTCCTAAGAATCCAAAAAAGAACCAGTTATCAAAATGGAGGCTACACAAAACCCTCCTCACACCACCAAAATTTATTACATAATATTGCTTCACAAAGCCAGAGGCAGACACTATAAGGCTATATCATAAAAAAAACAAAACTTATTCATCACCATTCTCCTGCATATAGTTTATGAAATCACCAACCCAATGAAAATCTTGAATTGATTCCAAATGCAACATTTTCCTTAGAAATTGCACCCCTACCATCGCCCACATCCTACAAAGTAGCAAGTCAACTCCATTGAAATCTAGTGTAGAAAGGGGTAGAGTTGAGCCATTGTGCCCAACACATTGAGCAGTCTCAGGTCATTTGGCCTTGGAATTCCAGCTCCCAACTGAGCAAACCCAACAACCTCCTTAGCCCCCCAACAACTTTGGCTTCATCATCTTCCTTGCTATTTGTAAAACCTCATCCTTTGGCAATTGGAGATCCAACAACATAGCGACAAATCAAGAGGATATGTCAATGTACACTTTGTATCTTTCTTCTACCACTAAGAACACACACCCCAACAACAACTTTACAACATCGAGCAAAAATAAATCATTCTCAAGCAATATCCTCTTCAACTTAAGCTCTATGACTTAGCCCAAAAAGGTTATTTGTCACCAATAGCTAACCAACCTCATAGGGGTATCCATTGTCATCCTCAAAACACATCATAACCATGTAAGCAATTGACTTGGCCTCTGATGCCATCCTTTAAAGATCACTCCACTCATGTCAAAGCTTTCCAATTAAGAGCTTTTCAAGATTACAATCTACCCATACAACACATCTGAACTATAATATCAACCCTCAATCTTCTCACATGAGTAGAAGCTAGGAATAATAAATATTTTACAACAAATCCCTAAGCATCCTTGCATGTTAAAACAAATTTAAGTAAGGCTTGTGTGATAAGACCCCCTATTTAATCATTTCCACATGTCAAGTTAGCTCGAGTGGGATTCAAGCCCAAATTAATCATGTGAGTTCCAAAAAACATTGTTATTTCACCAATATGGCTCATGATTAGTTATAGGTCGTAAGGATGGGAATCTACCAAAATTGGTTGGCCATACTAAAGTGTACTAAAAATTGCCTCTAAAAGGAAAGCATGTGAGCCATTGTCAACATTGCCATTTGTCAGTCTATCACAACGCCTCATCCAAAATTTGGGTATGGCACCAAGGAAAGCACCTTGGCACCACATGCCTATGGCCTGACACTAGCACTGCCACTTGTTAACCCATCACAACTCATCGCAACAAAATCTCGGGCATGACCCTATAAAGAGTGATCTGACCCTATGTGTGCTAACAAAAAAAAAATTAAATAAATGTATAGTCTATAGGTAGATATGTAGAAGATCAATAAATATGTTATTGAAATAAAAAATTATTGACTTCAATAGAAGCTATAAAGAATAATTATATAAATTATATAAAAAATAAATGAAAATGAATTGATATCCAAAGGAATTCAAAAACAAAGTGATACCTAAATAAAGGCATCATCTATCATTCAAGACTGTATGAAGCCAATTAAAGTAGAAGAATTATTGAATGAATATATAAAAAATGTTATAAAAGTCATTATGGAAAAGTAGAATGCCTTAGAAACCTTGGTTTGTCATTAGATTTTGACACAAAAAAAAAATCATTAGAAAGGATGATCTCAAAAAGATGATGGAGGATAGAATGAAATAAGATAAGGACCAATACTTGAGAAGAAGTATGTAAAACACCTTTTAGGTTTTAGCAAACCATGAATAACCTTGAAATTATATTTGGATGATATATTAAAGGTAAGCTTCACTCGTAGTTATATTTAAAAAATAAAATTACAATTCAATTATATTAGTTACAAAAAAAATTGTTTACAACACATAAATATTGAATAAGTTGTACAAGATGATACGCTAGCCATGAAAAATGTATAGTACAATTCAATAACAACTTCAATTAATCAATGTCAAGAAATGATAGAAGATGATATTCATTCTTTTGAAAGTTCATATAAGATCCATATTTTTTTCAAATTATCTCCATTATTTGATAGCTTACTTAAGGAAATCTTTATTTTCTATATACAAATTTGTTGCACATGCTACTATTATTGATTAGTATGCATTTAGTTGAATGCATTTAAAAATTATCACACAATATATTGGGTATTCAATATAAATAAGGGATTGCTAATAATATTTTTTATATGGAGGATGTGATGGAATTTTAATTTTTAAGTATAATGTTTAAAATTAAATTTGGAAATAATGTTTAAAATTTAGATTCTAAAATATAATTTTGAAAATAATAATATGTTAATTTGTTAATTCTTAAATGGAAATTTAAAAATGTGTATTATTAGCAAAAAATATAATATATCAACAATAATTTAGGATATAAAATATAGTATAATTTTTACTAAATCTCTTCCAATTGTTAGATCATCTATTCATTTTGACTATGAGAGTCATCTTGATCCTAGACTTCATTTTATTTTGTTTGCAATTGCATCTCATCAGTGTTAGTAGATGATTTTCTCATTGTGTTGGATTAATTAATATTGTTTGAAATGTTTCACAACCCTCTTCTCTCACATGTGTACCTCTAAATTTATAGTTCCATTTCAAAATAAAAATCATGTCCATATCATATCTAGTTATATACATCCTCAAGCAATTTTCTAAATTCTTTTCAAGTTTATTTCTTATCTTTCATTTTAATAATCCCAATGCAATTAAAAATATTTCATCTTTCATTGATCTCAATATCATGGTTTGACATAGATCAATAAGTTGAAGTATTCCATTTGTGTTGCTTCCATCATCTTTCCAAATTGAGCTTCCCCTGTACCTCAACATGCAACAAGATTCACCTTTTTTGAATATACTCATCATATTCCATGACATGCTTAACTTGAAGAAAATATTTCTCTATTTTCCATCTTATAATATTTTTCCTTTCCATCTATGGTTATTTTTTCATAAACTTTAATAACATGTTTTTCTATGGTATTAAATTTTAGCTACAACTTCTTGTCCATGCCATATTTTGAGCTAAAAATATTACTCCTACATTCTAAGAGAGGTTCATTTTTTTTTCATTCTCCCCTAGTTTAATGAATGTGTAATTTGACACCTAATAAATTTTAAAAAAATCTTGATAGATTCCACTCCCACGTCATTTGTATTTGTCTTTTATTCTCCCCTTCCATGTAGGATGTCCATTTTCCTCATCAATTTTCAAGTTAGATTTCTTAATATTTTTATTCTTACTACCCTAGGAGTCCTATGAGACATCATATTTGGCATTGTCATGTAACTCATTGTAATCTTCCTTTGAGGTATTCCCTTGCTCATTAATAGATGTTACAAGTCCTAATGTTGTAGGTTGACATGCTAGTGTTGTATTGCACATTACCAATGTATGATATTATGTTTCTATGTTTTGATTAGTACCCTTTACCACTTTTGAGAAATTGGATTGTACTCTGAAACATATCTCATCAGTTGGAAACCATAAAAAATATCATGTTTAAGGTCATGAATCACCATCAAATATTCAACTAATAGTTTTTGGTATCATCTATATTATGTAACAATAAAACTAAATAGAAAAAATCAACAAAAGGAATCATAGATCCTCAAGGCTTATATTTCTTATTACTCAATATCATCTATAACAATAAAATCATATTAAATAAATAAGAGGAATGATATATTCTAAAATAATAAATAAATTACGACTTTCCTTTATTGACTTATTAATATCTATAGTTTTATATAGCTCACTAAAAATAGAACACCGGGTAGCAAGCAAGCATTGGGCATAGAAGAAACCAAAGAAATAAGTTCAAAATAGAATTTTTCAAAGGATCTAAAGGTCCAAGAATCAATTCAATTTGAACCAAGATTAAAAAAATGTATAAAAGAATAATTCAAAGTTATAAATATATTTATTTGAATTTAAATTTGACAAAAATTGACAAATTATAAAATGGTAGAGTAAAAATGCGGTAAATCCTATGTGATTGTAAAATGGTCAATGTAAATGTTGGGTGATTAGAAGCACAATATAAAACATATGTTATGATTTCAAGGTGAGTATGGCCCTAAAATGATAATGGAATTATAACTTCATTGTAAAAGCTAGCCCTTATACAAGTTGGAATTTTAATGGTATTATTGAATATGATGGTTTATTAAAACATGGCTCTAAAATTCTAGGTGATGTCACAATACAAGTATATAGTTTAATGTGGAATTTTTTTGGTGCAAAATGCACCATTAATAAATTGGTAGTTATTTTGCATTCATTGGACCAATAATTCATAAAATTGAGGTGATTTGGACTCTTGTCCATTTTATTATGTTCACAAAATCAAACTAAAACCAACTATTCACTAATTGGTATATATTTTCAACTTAAAGCTCTCTAATCTTTATCTTTTATGATTTAGAGAACTTGGGAGATTTGTATATATAAGGGGTGAGAGTGATTTAAAAAAAATGTACGAAATATGCTCTATTGTGCAATAGTTTGGTTGTAGTTTTGTATATTATTTTTTGTTCTTTGACAATTAGATGGTTTTAGAGGTCATGAGATATACCTTTGTGTGAGTGTTGGTGAAATTTTGACTTCTATGGTGAGCACTAGATTATACATTTCCCTTGTAGTAGGAGTACTTAGGAGGTATATGTGTATGTTTTCTACCAAGGAAGATGGAAATTGAGTGGGAATATGGATATACAAGGAATTGGGATCTAATAGTGGGTGTGTTTATCCTATTTTATGGTGAAATTTAGTTGGGTACATGTGTGATAGGTTGTACTCACTATTCCATCTATTGAGGCATGTGCATGAAATATACTCGATCCTATTTAGATATCATATTAAAGTAGTAGTCTTATAATGGGTCACTTGCAACCAAAGGGTAGTGGTGCTACGAGACACGTATAACCAAGGATAATGGTACTAGAAGCTACTTGGTAGATGTAGACGCTTCAATGAATCTCAATATAAGAGTGAATTTTAGTTGGGGAAACATTCTTATACACTTGGTGGATAGCTGACAAGTTCGTTCATATTTCCCTTTTTCTCATGCAAAGTGTTTGAAAAGTGGGAGAATGTTAGGAAAAGTGTATCAACCTTGCATCCCAACATTTTGTATTTAATATTTTTTCCTCACATGGGAAAGAGGGCATACAACTTCGAGATGGTAATTTTGGCCATGTACTAAACACTTTGTAATGTGTGTAAGAATTTTTAAGAGTATGTAACATCATTATGATGTGTAAGATCATATTATGATAGTTTAATGTGTCAGGGTTACTTATGATGCATTTTATGATGCATGTAAGAGCATGATTATTGTGAGTTACAAAGTAGACTATGAATCTTGTTCCATTTATGACACATGTTATGACGTGGAATAGAGTATATTTTAATGGAGATAATGAGTCCAAAATAAGGTGTGGGTCATGAGAATTATTACCATGGTATTTTAGGACCTTATTTGGGACCTTGATAATGTATCTTGGTGGTTTTAAATGCCTCTATGAGTCTATATATTGAGGGCTTGAAATGGAGGCATTAAAGAGACTTTATTTTAGGGTTATGTTGCTAGATTTTCTCTAAAGGAGCATGGTGTTAATCTCCATGCTAAGGATTTGGAATTGATGTATTGTGATTATTTTTGCTAAAAATACATTACTTAAGAACTTTGGAGGTTGGGATTTTCCCAAAAGAGTTTCCCAAATTATATCTTTTTTTTGACTTTGTAAGAGAATATTGTATTAATCTAGAAAAAGAGAAATTACATGCGTTTGCATAACAAGAATCAACCAGAGGATTTGCAACACCAAAATTTCCAGCTACCCCAAGACTAGAATCCTATTACTTCTATGGATGTTAACAAAACCATCCTCATGCTATTATCGGATACTTACATAACCACCACCAATGCTGACAACCATATACAAGAACTAGCATTACCCTACCCCAACCTGCTGCCATCATTGGATCAAAATTTATAAACATTCCAAAAATTGGCATTACGTCGAGCCATTGCCGGTAATAGATAGACCAAATTATTAACCAAACTATTTAAAACAAGTTATCACTGAGCTGACTAGAGCACCAGAGACCAGACCAAACACCCATCCTTGAGAAAATTGCAGGGAGAGACAAAAGAACACCTGCCACTTACAGGAAACGGTTGGCTTTGGCAAAGGCGTCAAATTCTTGGAACCATTTGAAGTCGTTAACCACCTCCAACCACAACACCTTTTTCAGGAAATTAATCCCCATAGCCACAATCATCTTGTGCCTTACCAAGGTCATCGCCTTTAAATCCAATAAGAGTAGGTAGAATTTGACGACCTCGTCTGGGACTTTTAGCAGCTCCGGGCGTGGAATGCCTCTACCAGGCATTTCCATCTTGAGAACTTCTTCCAAACCCCCCAACAATTCTTTCTTAAACAACTTGCAAACCAGAGCCCTAACATCCGCCTTGGTCGTGCGGTTATCCAGGACAAACGCCAAAAACCTCAAAACAATTTGCATGTTCATCTTGAATGATTCCTTGGGCTCCAAATGCCCCTTCCTATGCACCATCTTCACAGTCACCATGGTTAAAGGGTCAATATTGAGCAGGATGTGTTTGAGGCGTTGATCAATGACTGCACGAAAGATGTTTTGCCTTGCTTTGTAATCTAGGGAAATTGGTGTGTCCGCCCTAAAGCACACCAAGGAGTCCACAAAAATTTCCATAATAAGCGTTGAGCACTTTACCATCTTCAACCTGACTCGAAACCAGAGAGAGAAAGCACTGAGAGTGAATTAATTTTCTTCTACCTCGTCACCTTGAAAATAGAAAGAAATAAGCCTCGATTGCTAACTTCTTTATTACATTGTACAAAGCATGCTTTCCATACAAAAACTATGTTAGATCTCCAGAATAAGCTGCCATTCGAATGAATGAGTGTAGGACGAAGTGAGGTGAACTGTCGTGAAAAGACAGCCGACACCAAAGCAAATTTGTCACGGGTACAAAC
>VDFB02352096.1:0-27988 GCA_007258455.2 Sequoia sempervirens | reverse complement strand
TTTTCAAGTGATCATAGGGTATTAGAGCTCACTATCGGATTTTACATGACATCAAATCCCACTATCAACTCTTACATGGTATCATAGCTTTATATGTAGAAAACCCCTTCACAAATCTAGGAGTGATTCAATATAATTTATTGATCATTGTACATTCATGAGGTGAATATATTGTAATCCATTTTGCACCATAATTAGGCTATTATTTTTTGTTCTATAATATAGGGCGATTATTGTATATTATGAAATGAGTATATTTTATCCATTATTGATCATTGTACCATTATTGCACCATAATAAAACAATTATCCTCTAGTTGTACTCTCTTGTGGAAGGCTATCTTTGATTTTTCAAGTGATCCTTGGGTATTAGAGCTCACTATTAGATTTTACATGACATCAAATCCCACTATCAACTCTTACATGGTATCAAAGCCTTATATATAAAAACCCCTTCACAAATCTAGGAGTGATTCAATATAATTTCTTGATCATTGTACATTCATGGGGTGAATATATTGTAATCCATTTTGAACCATAATTAGGCTATTATTTTTTGTTCTATTATTTTGTGGAAGGAAATATTTGGTCTTATAGGTGATCTTGGGATCTTGAGTCCATTGGTGACTCATACACCCTCTTACCAACCTACCAAATATCATATGCACTCAAAAATCATTTAAATTTGATATAGAAAGTATATTTCCTATAAGACATAGAATATTCAAAACATGATCAATGGTTCTAAACCTTCCATCATTGAAACACAACTCTACCTTTCCCTTGTTAAATTTTTTATTGTACTATTGTATTCAAGGAAAACCTCTCCTCCATAATTAGTTATATATGTAGAATACCAATCCTTACGAGGAGTCATGGTAGGGTAAACTTGAATCAATAATCCAAGCATTATCAATGTCACTACCTTTAAAGAAAATTTCCATGGAGAAATTTGAACCTTTTTTTTATTTTTACATTTATATATCCCATTTTTCCATAGTTCCAACACTTCACTCTTTCTTGTGGTCTTCCTTTAAACTTAGTCTACTCTTCTTATTATCCCCTTTAGTCCCTCATTTTCTTTAGACATTCCCTATACATGCAAAGCATCTTTCAAGCCTTCATTCATATATTTTATTCTCATTTCTTTTGAAAGGAGGGTAGCAATAAATTTATCCATTTTTGGTTCTACATAAATACCACTAATGATAATAATTAGATTTTCCCACTATCAAGTAAAGAGAAAAGTAATAAGATTAATTTATCTTCCTCATCCAAATGAACATATATTAATGAAAAGTTGACTTAAAAAATCAAATTATTTGTAATAGTTTTAGTTTAATAGATATCACCTATCCTCTTCCACTTATTGTGTGTGGTAGTCTCTTGATAAAAATTTAAGAGGATAAAATCTAAAAGATGTAACCAAATGGTTTCTCATGCCTTTTTTTCTAGTTTTAACCAATATTCATCAAACACTTAGTTTTAACCAATATTCATCAAACACTATTTATGGCTTATTTTATTTCAAAATAGGAAACCACTAATCTCTTTCTTCAAGGAAATATACTATATTCATCTTCCATGTATCATATCAAATACCATTAAATTTTTTAATATCCATACAAGAAGTAGAATCCATTATACATACATTCCTTTCCTTAAATCTATAAAACCACACAATACAAAATATCCCACTATAGATTTTTTTTAATAATTAATAGAAAGGCTTCCCTCTCTATGCATAATCATTAGCTATGATATCAAATGTTGAGAAAGTGAAACTATTACAATAAAATCTTTTGAAAGTGAATGAAAATTTGAAAATTGTTTATTAAACAAAGCAAATGATTAAAATTATGTGTGAACGGGTGAAAATAATTGTTAGAAAATGAGCAGCAAACAAAAGAGTGCAAATAACAAATACAAACACCCTACACCTCAAGATTGGGAAAATGATTAACTTAACAAAACAAAATGGAACATTTTACCTTGTTGGGTTGTCCTTTTGGTTGGCCTTCGATCTTTGATGTAGTGTATGCTCTTTTGATGGCAAGAGATGCAAGTGTGGGATGCAAGATGAATGGAAAATAGATAATAATGGATGCAAATGCAAGTATTTGGCTAAGTATGGCTCAAGAGAAAAAAATTGCAAGAGTTTGGCTAGCATAATGATCTCCTCCCAAAATGAGAGAAAAAAGGGGGATTTATTGAGAATTTTGAATTCTCTAGAGAAATGGATGGTTGAAATTAAACCAACAAGGCCAAGATGTAGGGCTTTGGTGAATTGAGAAATCACAAGCTCTCACATCTTGACATGTGGCATGTGAAGTGGCTTGAAAAGGATGATGTGGAAATGAGTTGGAAGGAGAGTACATGACATGGAGGTATTACATAGTACCTTGGGATTTGAACAAGATCTCCTCATAAAGGAGGTCCTTGTCCCCATGTGGGTGAAAGGACATGTGAGGAATTAAAAATCCCTCAAATATCCACATGGGAATAAGAGAAAGAATTTAAAATTATTTGGAATGCATTGGGGGATTAAATGTGAATTAAAAATTCACATGGGGAAAGGAGTGCCTTCTCCAACATGAGAAAGCCTTTAATAGAGTTGACTTAAGACACATTCCATAAATGACATGGGGATTAGGTTGACTTAATTAAGTGATTAAGGTTGTGCAAGTACCTGATTAGACAAATTAATGACATATTAGAGGCAAGTGGGAGATTAGGAAGAGTTCACATGTGGCTTGATGTGACAAGTCAAATATCACATGGGGAAGAGAAAAAGGAATTTAATATTCCTTCAAAGGATAAAAGGAATTAAAAATTCCTTGAGAGGTTGATTAGGCTAGTTAATGAAGGATTAGAGGAGGGTTAGGTGGCTAAAAGAGATTAGAGGCCAACTTGCAAAAGTTGGAGGATGTGACACATCCTAATCAAAGATTAGGCATGTGCACATCCCTAATGATGAGATTAGAAACAATTAGATCCGTAAAGGGATGTGACATGTGAGGAATTAAATAAAATGTCATATTTATTTAATTCATTTGATGAAAGGGGAAGGTATTTAATTATTTAACAAGATACCTTAGGGATTAGAAGAACTTTAGAGGTATTAATTAAATGAAAGTGATATTACTTAATTAATGCGGATAAGGGAATGTTTAGATGAAAAGGGATAAATTTGGATAAATTAAGTGTTCAAATTTAGGTGTCTAGCATTTTTCCCCTTGAGATGGTAAGTGAAGTAGCATCATTTCAAAGAATATTGTTACAGAACCTAGAAGAAGATGGTTAGATTGGGAAAGATGCCCCAATCATTCAAAGGAGTGACTAGGAAGGGGAAAAATGATGAAAATTAAGGATGAAGGATGCCCCCTCGAGAGGACATGTGGGTTCAAGAGAACACGGGTGTACTCTTGAAATGGAGGAGATGATGCAAGGGGAGATGAGGAAGATGATGCAAAGGGTATAAGGAATATGATGCAAAGTGATGGGTAAGAAAGGATGAAAAGGCAACAGGAGATCAGAGGAGTGACATGATGAATGGGTGAGGGATTTTTGATAGATGAGAGGATGGAGATGAAGTGCAATCCAAATGCAATTTTTCATTGTTAGAAGCACCGATTACTATAGCAGTATGACACGACACCAAGGTATAAAGGACCAAGTGTATTAGTGTCTAATGCATAAAACAAACATAACAAACAAGAAGGCGATCCCAACACCCCAAAGTCACAATGACCTTGGTCGGGCCAAGTATTGGGATAACCACAAGCACACAAGGATGCCCCAGCGTAACACAAGACCTCAGGGATCTTGGTGGGTACTACGTGGGACAACCGAGAAGACAGAAAAGATCAAGATACACCCCTATGTTGACTAGTCAAAGCACACCATGACATGATGGATCAAGGCGACGATGACAAGTGATGATAGGGAGCTCAAATAATAAACAAAATCCAAAAGCATCAAAAGATCACAATTAATTTCCAAAAGTCTCGTTGCTAGGATCAAGGGATGATGGATTTGATGAGGTCTTAGCGATGCATCCTGCTGAGACCGGCGATGGATACTAAACTGAAAGATCGATATGATGGAAAAGATATTTAGAATCGATTGGATCATGATACAAGTGGATCTTGTTTGTTAAGAACCAGCTAGATAAGGGCATAGCTCGATGACATGACACAAGAGACATAACACAAGATATGAGACTGACACATCCTAGCAACCTAGGGGCTCGGGGGTCGATCACAGATTATCCTTGCCTACATGAAAGTGCAGAGCCCTCGTAGTTCGATAAAAGGCTAATGATAGACCATGATGGAGACTTCAATGGATGACAGGATGGACAAAGAAGAAAAACTAATGATAGATGATAAAGGATCAACCAGACAAAGTCGGGGCGACAACATCGACCTGCCTATGGAAAGCCGTTAGGGCAATGTAGTTTGACCAAAGCGTCAAAGACAAGTTGATGGATGAAAGATGATGAGATAACCCTAGATAAGGACAAAATGATGGGACCGATATGATGAGATGATAGACCAAGTAGATTGAATAGGATGTGACTCACAAGCTCGGACAGGATAGTTATCCAATTCTAAAAGATGAAGTGAGATGACAAGATCAATAGATGAATGATGAGAAAGGATAGGAGATTGAAAAGATGTGCAAAAGAAGCGTATGATGATGATAAGATAGATGGAATTGGATTGCGTGGGGAGTATCCTATAGCTAGATACCAATGACAAGGGATTATGAGATGAGATGAGGATAGAGGATGGGGGGAGGAAAATGATTGTTTGGATGGATTGGATAGAGGGATAAGGATTTGGATGAGGAAAAGGTTACCAAATGGATAAATGAAAAGGGATGCTATGAGGGAAGGATAGGAAGATAAGGATGGGGAGATGGATATAAGGATTGTTTGGAGGGATAATAGATAAGGATGGGGAGATGGATATAACAATAAGAAGATGAGGATAGGGAAATGGAAGGTATTGCTTTGATGGAATGAATGATGGCTTCCAAGGACTATATCACAAAGGAAGATAAATGCCCCCACCCAAGATATGTCATGTGCGAGGAGGCATGAAGGATGCAATAGAGAAGGATAGGCAGATAAAGGAGTGAGATGGATGAAGATAGGATGCATGGATAAGGAAGGGAGATTGAGGGTAGAATGACAGGTGGATAAGGAAGGTAGATGAGTGTGAATGAGGAGTAGGATAGTGTGCAGATGAGGGGAATGTATGCTAAGAGGTGTCCAAAGCATGTTTATATGTTTTCCCCTATCATTATCAAGATCACAAGGAGGAAAGAAAGATTGGGATAAATGAGATATGCCAATCAGGATGTGTAAGATAGTTAGGATGGAGGGGATGAATGAAAATGATGGATAGGAGGAAGACGGGTGCATAGCTAGAAGCATAGCAGGAAGCATAGCGGATGGAGGGAATGCATATCAGGAAGTTGCCCCCAAATGCAGATGGGGATTTACACATGACGCCTATTTTTCAAGTTTTCATCACGGTACTTATCCAAGGCACTTGTTTGCAAAGTTTTCACCATTGGATGAATTATTTCTCTTTACTATTTTATTTTTTTGATTTTTTTGATTTTTTGACTTTTTGGATAGTATGTGGAAGGAGATGGACAAGGATAGGGAGGCAAATAAGTGAATTTAGAAGACATGCGATAAGGAGATGGATGAAGGACTCAAGCATCAAGTTCCATACAAGGTGTTAAGAGCCCATATTCGAAGTGACTGTTGGACATTGGTACAATCTTATTAGGATAAATGGATTATGCAAGAGGATGAATTAGACGGATTTGATGGGGGAGATATGTGGGGTAATGGACGGGATGCTGGAAAGGGTATGGATAGAATGATGGGGTGTGGATGTGTGATGGGGTGGTGAGTTCAGGACCAACATCGACACATATGGTGATGAATGTGAAATGATAGGAGTATTAATGGATGGGGAATGTGGGGATAATGGAGGAGATGGGATGGTGAATTTTGGAACATAAGGGTCCAAAACAGACTTAGGAGATGAAAGGGGCGTATGATTAGCTTTCAGATTAGCAACTTTGGATGTGGTTATAGATTTTTCATTTGAAGGCATGGCATATTTTTTCTTTGGGATCCACATGGTTTTGATCTTTTCTTTGGTGGACCTTTGTGGGCTACAGATTTGATTTGGATTTTGGATTTTATTTTTCTTTTCTTCAACATGTTGTTTAGAGGAGACATGGGGAGCTTTATATTTATGCAGATGTTTGGATTTATGCCTTTTTGCTTTAGTATCCAAAGTTCTTTTGATAGAAATGGGATGGGTGCGAGGAGATGGATGACATAGAGCGATGGAGGTAGGATTATGAGGATTACGTGTAGATGGAGAATGTGTAGGGATGTGCCTTTGTTGATCATGATTAGGGGACATGCGAGAGGGATGTTTATGATGGATGACATGGATAGGTGTTGGATGGATGAAAGGATGATATGGAGGAGGTGATTTTGGGATATATGGACCCAAAGCAGACAAAGTGGGTGGAGGGACATAAGAACCCAAGATGGATGGAGTAGATGAGGGATGGGAGATGGTGGATGGAGGGATGTAAGGACCCAAAATGGATGGAGCAAATGAAGGAGGAATATGGACGGTTGTTTGGAGGTGATATGATGAAGGAGGAGGGATGACAACATATGATATGGTGGAGTGATGGAAAGAGCCTATATTTATTTTGGAAGAGGCTCGTTGAGGATGTCTAGAGGTTGTACCAACATCTTTAGACTGTAAGTCTTGGGAAATAGGTCCAAGACCTTGCATGTAGATTTGTTCTTTGACTTGGATGGGCTCTAAAATACCTTGCTCATGAAGGCCTAGACCTTTTCCTTGATAGTTCATTTTCTTGAGCATGCAATCCATGATAGGTTTTGTGTTATTCTGAAAACATGATGCAAGTCCATTATTAGGTGGAGGATGATGGGTGGTATATACGTTGTGTTTTTCTTTTGTGAGGATGCCACCATGGAAGAATGTGAGAGTACCAAGGGGATATGCAGGGGGTGTGGGGATAACAGTTTTAGGTGACGATGGGGTATCATGAGAGGGAGATAATGGGGTAGCAACATTTGGATGGGTGGTATCAAGAGAGGGATTAGGGGATATAATATGATCTAGATTTGTGGTAGTGGGCTCATGCGATGGAGATGGAGCAGTGGGATCTTGAATGATAAGGGGATCATGGGATGGAATGGATGGGGGATTGTGATCTTGAGGTGAACTAGATGGGATGGTAGGATCTTGATCTAGAGAAGGGGATATGCTGGCATGACTCATTGTGTGCGAGAGGCATGATAATGGTAGAATATTGGATGGAATCCACAAGTGGGGGAGATGGAAGGATGGAGGATTCATGAAGCTCAAGGGAATAGATTTTAGTGGATTGGATTTGTGTCGCTGATGGGTGAGATGACTTCTGAGTAGGAGGTGGGTGTTCAAATGGATTCAGATGGTGATGGTAGGAGATGGGGCTCAATGGATCTCGCAGGATGGATGGTTTTGATGGTTTGGAGTGGTTCTAGGGGTGGTGGCTATCAATGATAAGTGTTGGGTGGAGAAGGGTTCTCGTCACTAATGACCGTGGATGATGGGTTGGGATGGAATGATTCCACAACTTCAAGGTGTGGAGTGGGAGATGTCTTCTTTGTTATAATTCCTTGGAGAACTTTGGAGTGAGAAACTTGAATACTCTAGGCTGAGATGGTGGTAGGAGTGGATGAAGGATTATGGAATTGGTGGGAGATTAAGACTAGGATTGGTGGACTATTTTATCTTGATCTCAAAGGAAGGTACTTAAATTCAAACATAAAGAGATGTTGGTCATTTTTAAATATCTTGGGATTTATTTTCTTAAGCTAAAATATAAGAACTAACCTAAAAATTTAACTAGCAAGGGATTAGTTGATTTGAGCCTTTTTTAATATTTTGATCTAGAGACTAGATTGTTCACATTAAGTTCCACTATCCTACCTAAGAGTGATTCTAGTAGAGATATAGAAAAATATATTCATGTTGCAAAGAATGATAAATTCCATCAAGAGATACTCAAGTTAATCAAAAGGTTAATATCAATATAATTAGAAGTCTTTGTCCTACATGGAAATTATCAAGTCAAAAATTCAAGAGTGAAATTAGTCAAGTTGATAAGGACAATTTACTAATAGAAATGTCACCATGAAGTGCCAAAACTTATCATGTATTTATCTAACTAGTTTTGGAGCTAGTGATATTCTCTCGAGCTAGCTTCACTCCTAATCTCCAAAGTGGTATGAAGAATTAACCCTTGAATCCTACAATTAATTAGTCATAGAAAATGTACATTCATGTATGGAAATAAGGAAACATTCAAACATTCCAAAAAATCTATTCATGCAAGAATAAGAACTTTAAAACACATAATATACTTATCATTTAACCTATTAAAAAGATCAACAATGAACTTACTTATACCAAGTCCTTTTAAATAGGGATAAACATAGCACTTTATGTGAGAATAAAAAATATCATTAGATCTTGTCATTTTTCTCCCCCACTAAAACTAATCCATGTCCTAATGGTAAAACATCTTCTTCAACATTCCTGGCATGATTCCCTCTCTCTAGCTACCTAGTACAATCATAGTCACCCTCTCTATATGCAGATAAAATTTTCCCTTCCTCTACATAATTATTTGACTAACTAATCCTGGTGAGCCATCTTTCTATAAAAAAATTAGGTATCTGTGTTGGTGAGGTTAAGAGGGGTATAGGTATTAGGAGGAATGGTTTTCAAAATCACATTCTGACCCAAACCTACTTCTATTCTTAAATTAATAAAATAAGATGTCATATCCTTGTAAGGCTCCACCAAAGGTTGGTGGGAGAGACTAATTCACATTGTTGTAAAAGTACATGTAGGATTTCCCATCTATTAAAACATGTATTGGTTGTGGTAGGAGGGAGATTTCACTCATTATCTTGGAAGGCGACAATGTTGGACTAGAGGTTTCAGACATACTAGACCATGACCTAAGGTTAGTATACCAATGCTCTAATTTTTTTGATAAATCAAGTAATCTTTGGATACTTGTGGCACATAAGAAGGCCAAGAGACTATTGGGTAGTGTGATATTTTTCTACACCAAGCTCCCATTCAACCTAGTTTCAAAGGAGGGAAATAAACCCTTCTAGTTGAAGTTCCCCCACGTATAAATTTAACATTGAAAAATTATTATTACCCATTAGGAAGTCACGTTGGAAGAATTCACACAATTGGTCATACTGATTTAGAGGACTCTCGAAATAATTTTCCATAAATTCATTGTCATTCTCAAAATTCATGAGGATATTGTAGGAAACATGCAAGAGATTCCATCCCAAAATTTGTCACATAAAAAGATAAAACATTCTTGAAGGCTTTTGCAAGGCCTAGTGTGTCTCAAAAATCACAAAAGCTTGAGAAATTTTCTCTTTTATAATGGTTTTCTCTTGCTAGAGGACCTCCAAATCTCTCTAGAGCTAGGAATTTTCTTTCCTCAAATAAATATCTATGAGTGAGAGGAATTTTGGGGGTGGCAAAAAGGAGGCTTGGACACCCATAAGTTACATGATAGGAAGCGGATGTCCCTATTTGGAGAGGGTAGAAATTAACACATCTTTGGAGGTTGTATTGACATTTTCTTATACCAAGGCTTGTTACAACTCAAGAATTAATTTTTCTTGTGTAGCCTTGTCTTGCATGAATTTTTACCAAGTTTATTCTTGTGCATTGTCCTTAGTGGTTAGGATTTTTTGCATGTCTAATATTCTTTTGCATCATTTCAACTCATACTCTTCTTTGATAGGGCTAGGGCTTGTAAGGTCTCATACTCCTCTTCCCTTTTTATAGTAAGATCTAAAATAGGTCATTTCCCTTATCTCTAGGAAGCACCAAAAGTTTGTTCCTTGGGATATGGGTGGCCTAAAAATAGGCTACCTAAATTTTTTATTAGCACTGTAGTTTTTACGACCTTATTAGCCGAAAAGATCAATAGTGCAAACACTACCAAGAAATTCCTACCACATCTTTCCACAAAGAGCTTGCAGACCTTAAGATTGAAAAGATACCATCTAGACTATGGGTAGAATAGATGGGTCACATCCCATCTCGTAAATATATGTATAGAGAAAGATGTGAAAAATAGGAGGAGATGACAAAGGAATGTATGTAGGAATTTCATATGAAATTTTAATATATAAAGATTATATGTGGGAAAGGAATGAGATATGGAGAGTATAGGGGAAATATATAAATGTACCCTTTTGATATGATTAATATAATGGTTACCAAAAATCTATTTATATGATGTTATCTATCATTCTATGGATACATAATTAATTAGTTATTACTTTATTTGAATCAATTGGTGTTTCATTTATATGACTGAGTCCTGGGTATAACCTATAACACTCAAAAAGTACTTGGGGATCAAAATTTTGGTCTATATTTCCCTAGTTTTCTTGTTGTAGTGTAGCAAATTGTACTCATTTCTATGTGATAGTACAATTTCACACTTAATTTGGACCTATTTTAGTGACCTTACATTTATGCATTTTTATCCTTCATAAATAGGCCCCTAAACCCATTTATTATGCACCCTAAGGCCTATTTTTATCATTTTTCGACATTACAACATGCATTGACTAAATGTATTTAATTAATTTAAGACCTTGAAACACATTGATCTTGAATGTTTAGGCCAAGACCCATTCAACCTTGGGCGAATGGGTTGCCTTTAGGATCCAAAATCAAAATTTAAACATGTTTTTGGTGGTATTTTAAAGTTATAGAGTCAAGTTTTAAATGTTAGCTATCAAGATCTAATATTAAAGAAATTAGAGAAGAAGCCTATAAAGCCTAGTCTTTTCACCATTTTAAACTAGATAGAAAAGAGATTAAGTTTGAGAGATCAAGGAGAAAAGGAGAACTTTTGGAGAACATTCAAGCAAGCAAATTTGAAGTCTTGGAGCAATATTTTGTGTGTATTTGTAGGTCTTCAAGCTCATTTTGTCAGAGATTTGATCAAGCATTGATTATGATTGAAGGTTGATGCCTATGGTAGATCATGATAGATTCTAGGTTTGGGAGATGTATTTGGCCATTTTCCTTAACCTAATGACTTGTTTCTTAAGTGATCCCATCTTCTATCTTCATTCTACTAGCTACTTAAAGCAAGGTATTGCCATATTTTAGATTTTAATGGGGTGTATGGACTTCTTCTCAATTGAATCTTTATCATTTGTCATTGTCATATAGGAATCATGATCTAATGTACTTGAGTAAGGTTTCTTCACATATTAGCTCTTAACAACCTTAGATCCACTTAAGGTTAGGGATTGCACACATTGTCATTTATCAAATTTACATCATTTCATCAAGGTTTAATTACCAAACTTAGGGTTTAACTGAGGCAAACCCCTATCCACCCAAAACAACATTTTCTTTTGCAGATTTGCTTCAAGTCCAGATATGAAAGTTAGGATTTATAGGTACAAGAAGGAATTATAGACAGAGGACTCCAGAATCATCTTTTGAAGTTTCAGAAAAGGCTATAAGGACCCATTCACCCTAGGGCGAATTTGTCCTACTTTAGGTTACAAAACCAAGGTTTTAGACTAGGTGTAAACTATTTTGCCCTTCTCAGATTTGTTGGAAAGTTGTTGTTTCTATTTATGTTATCCTTTAACTCTGAATTTCAAGTTTTAAATCACATAATTGAGTGCATTAATTATTTATTTTTATCTCCCCAAAGTGCATTTCAATCATTTTTGTCATTTTTTGGCATAAGGAAACAACATATCCTCCTAATAGGATTGACTCACCTCAAGGTTGAAAGTCAATCATACCCTTGGGAGATCTCTTTTCCTAATGAAATTAGGGAAATATGAGGGTGTCCTAGATCTTCATTCCATTTTGGTCATCCACATCATCATCCTCATCCATTTCCTTTCATTTCATTTTGGTGAACTCGACATTCTTACACTATAAGCTTTTTGATTTGGTAGTCTTTCAAAACCCTAGATCTAGGATTTGAATTAGTTTGTATTGTATCTCATTTAGGGTTATACATTTTCCTTAGTGTGCATTGCATTTAGGGTTTCAAAATTGCATTTTGTATTCTTTAAAAATCTCAAATATCTAAAAACATTGCATACATATTGCATTGATTTTGTATAGTAGTTGCATATTAGTGTCTTTTAAATCTTTTACATCAGAAAATTTAGTCAAAATTGCATTCAAAAAATTATCATCTTGGTTCACTTTTTGTTATTTCTTGCAATCACATTTAGGCAGTAAAATTTGAAAAATTAGTCACAAAAAAAAGATTTTGAAACCTAAAATAGAGAACTAAATAGTGTCTTGAAAGTTCAGATTTTAATTTTTGAAACCTCTATGCAAGGACCCATTCACCCTTGAGAGAATTTGTCCCTGTATAAGTGTCCTGGTAAGTTTCTAGGTGCATTTTTGACTCTGTTTTTATTTCTATTTCCGTTGTTACAACTACAATTTGAAATTCCAAAATGAATTGTTCTGAACATTAAATCGAGTTGTTCTTTTGATGAAATACTGAGAAAATTTGAAAATTTTTCTTTTTGTTTTGGTATTAGATTATTTCAAATATATGGTCATTTTCTTTACTTTTTACATCATTACATAGTTTAGATAGATTAGTTTTCATTTTGCAAAAATTTGAAACCATAAACTATCCCAAAAACATTAAACAAAAAACCATACACTAAATGATAAACCTTGGAGAAAGCATAGTTATTTGATAATGTCAGCTCTCTTTCTACAAGTTAACATATCCTTTAAGCCCTTTATTAGTGATGACTTTGACATGTTAGATGAACCCTTGTGGGATGAAACTTGGGGATTTCATCCCACAAGGTTCATCCACTAAGGCTCGTCATAACAAACCAAAATAAAAGAAGTTAATGCAATCACACCTCAACTTGTCATCTATCCACCTTCACAAAAGCAACAAGTCCAAAACAAACCTATGCTTATCATAGGACCACCTAAAAACAAACCATTACCTCCAGGGGCTATCTTGAATTTCACAAGGAAACATTGTAGTAACATTGTATCGCAACAATTGAGTTATAATACTATTGCTCACACATACAATACAAGGAACAATAGGCAACCACAAACCATACCTACTTAATTACCACTACCTCAACCTATTTTTCCTAGTGCTCCTCATTTTCCTTTCCACAATGGAAAGGATTATGATCTTGTGGAACAACTTAGAAACACTCTTGCTAAGATTTCTTTATGGGACCTTATTCAAGCTTCACCTAATTATCATAGCATGCTTCAAAATTCTTTACAATAAGTTGTGGTCCCTCCTAGTGCACAACCAAATGATGTAGCAGCCCTAATTCAAGGTATGAATTCTTTTAACATTGAAATTTTCTTTCATCAAGATGAGTTACCTCCATAGAAGTGCAAAAACAAAATGATGCTTTGATGATAGTGGCTATTATTAATCACTATGGCATAAGGTGTACCCTCATTGATAATGGTTCAACACTCAATGTTTGTAGTGTAAGCCTTTTTGAAAAGATTGGAGTGGACAAGAGTCAAATTCAACCTGATTATTTATCTATCCATGGATTTGATAATGTGGGGAAACAACCACTTGGTGTGATAACATTACCTTTTAAAGTAGGAAAGGTAACATTGCAAACTCCTATTCATGTTATGCCTCAAGAGATCTCATATAATCTTCTCTTAGGAAGACCTTGGATTCATGAAATGAATGGTTTCCCTTCAAATCTTCATCATCTAATGAAATATACCTATCAAAACAAGTTCAACATAATCAAAGATGATCTTCAATCTGACACTTGTTTTCAAACAAAAAAAGGCATGAAAAGTCCTTTGAGAACATTGATACCAACTTCAAAAGTTGAACTCATGCAAGAAGAAGAAAAAGAGAAACCAATAACGAAACTATTAGATGATGATTTGAGTTCATTGGATTTTACACCTACATTCATGGGAGAATATAAGATCACACCAAAAGAATCAAAAAAGGAAAAATAAACAACAGTAATTTTGTAAGTCCCCTCCCTTTATATCGAAGTTACAACCCCTTTTATTCTAAACTTATGCTACTATGTTGTGTAGATTTAGAGTGCATCATTTAGATGATACAAGATCAAGCTATATTTGAATGTCACTATAATTTTAGTCATTTGATTCAAAGAGTAGATTAGTTAAATTCTTATGTAAATTCTTTTGTTAAAGTAAATGACTACATCTACATTAAAAGATACTATAATTTGTCATACTATAATGTGTTGCTAAGGCCCACTTGTAGTAGTAGTTCTTCCTTGTCATTTGACTCATGTTGATTGTGAATACCTCCTATAGTATTCACTTGAGGTTCCTCATATCAAGCATTATGACTAAAGTCAGTAAAGGAGCCTTAGAGGTTTTAGTAAAAATAGTAGGTGCAAATTTGATCCCTATAGTACTTCTTAACTTAGAGAAATTAAGATAACAAGTAAATAAGGAAAGATGAAGAGTTTAGAGTCTATATTGTTATTGTGTTGTGACATATCATGGAATTATGATCTACACTTAGATTAAAACATCATACCTTTACTTAAAATTTGGTGATGTTAATAGTAAGTTGACCTGATAGGGATGTCTGGACATAGCTAAAGTTAGATTAATTTGTTGTCAATATGATTTTCATTGATGTCAACAAGGGAAACTCTTTAAGGTTAGAAGGAGATCAAAGTGATATTAGATGAGGAGTTCTTGTTTGAGGTAAAAAGAGCTTCATAAGGATGTTAGGGAGAAGGATTCATGGGCCTTAGGGTGTCATTACAACAAGCCTTGAAGAGTTGCAAAAGTTTGGGTATCGAGCCTTGGGCTTACCTTGTATCACTTGCTAAAGAGAAAAGAGAGTCATTTTTTATCTAAGTCCGACCAGGCTTGAGGCCTCCTCTTTGCTACAAGAGACTAGAATTCAATCTTTGATCATACCTTATACCGAATACCTTAAAGAAATAAAGGAAGTCTGAGTTAAGTTTAAAAGGTACCCAACTTCAATATTTGGTCATACCTTATACCGAATGCCTTAAGGAAATAAAGGAAGTATGAGTTAAGTTCAAGATACATCAGACTTTAGGCTTTGGTCATACCTCCTACCGAGTGCCTCGAAAGAAATGAATAATGTTTGTGCAAAGTTTGAAAGGTTTTGGACAATGGACTTTAGCCATACCTCGTATCAATTGCACAAAGGGAAAGGAAGTTCTCATGTGTTAAGTTTGAAAAGGCATTGAGAATTGAGCATCAACATTAAGGCTTATGCCTTAATTGAATAATAAGAAAGTGATGAAAGAGGTATGAGGAAGACCCGAACCTTGACACCCGAAATGGTCTCGGAGTTCGCAGGTCAGTGTTAAGGCTTATGCCTTACCAAGAATGTTAAGAAAGGGGTATGATGAAACCTTGAACCCCGACACCCGAAATGGTCTTGATGTTCATGGGTTGGTGTTAAGGCCTTTTCCTTAACATGAAATAGAGGAAGGGTAAAGATGAAACTTAGAGCACTAACACCTAGAATTGTTTCAGTGTTCACAGGTTGACTTGAGGTTTATGCCTTAATAGTTTGGTAAGCATGTGGTAAGGAGAAATCCCAAAGGTTGACACCCGAAAGGGAAAATCCTACAAAGGAAACGTTTGGGCTTTGCAGTTTAGTAGGAAGGCTTATGCCTTACTAAAAGGATGGTAAGTGGTAAGAGTTAAGGGAGAACCTCGATACCTGAAATTGCTTTGGTGTTCATGGATTTGGCCGTAAGGCCTATGCCTTACTAGTTGTTAGTATGTAGTAAGAAGTATTTCCGAAGGTTGATACTTGAAAGGGTTAAGCCTATCAATGCTTAGGATCATTTTAGACATCGCAGGTCAACAGGTTGGCTTACACCTTAACACAAAGGCATGAAAACGACCTTCGACAACTTAAAGCACTGTTCGGAGTCTTGCGCTTCGGTGTTTCAAAGGTTAGTCTATTGGTTTACGATGGTGTAAAGGAGGGAAAATGGTAAAGGGTAAGGCCAATAGTCGAACCCCAATATGCATAAAGAGGATCGAACATCGTAGTTTGGTCTTGTTTCTTGAGGCCTTCAAAGCATGTCAATCATGAGGTAAAAGGTAGAGGGTAAGGCTGATGGTTAAACATTGATAGGGTAAGAAGCTTCAGACATAGGTGTTTGAGCTTGCCTCTAAAATTCTTCAATACACTTCAAGTGTGAGGTAAGGTGGATACTTGACACCTGAACCCTAAAGGTTGAGAAACATAATATTGACAAAAAGGAGTAATCTCGTCATTCTACAAATGCTTGCATTGACTTGGGTTGACCAATGTGGCTATGTAGGATAGTGACACGTGGCAAGAATTGATTGCTTCACCTGGTCCACATCATTGTTGTGAATCAATGGAGATCTATGACCAAAATTAAAGTAGGTAAAATCAAACGATGGTGTTTTAATGCAAGAAAGGTAATTGAGATGTGCTAAATCATGGCATACATTCAAAGGCTAGATTGTGTCAACAACTAGGGGAATGGATCTAGGGTAGAGAAAATGATATGTCATCTCCAAGTGACATTCTTGCAGAGGAATGAAGGAAATGGAAGTCACCATTAATGCACAAGCCAATGATGAAAGCTGGGAGAGATCAAGCAAATAGAGAAATGAGATTAAATGCAATACAAACCTTAGTTGGAAAAGCGAGAAAATTGCCAAGGAAATAAATGAGGTTGGTGGTGCTTGGTGTTGAGAAAAAGGTGTCTCAAAGTTACTGGTGTAAAAGACTAAGCTAAATTTGTGCTAATTTTGTAGGTTTCAAAGTTTGGGCTACAGACTTATCACTTATTGAATGTAGCTGAAAAAGACTTAGAAAATTTGAAGGATTTTGACAATCGGACTTCGGAGTTTCATCGCATGCTTTACTTGTGAAGTTTGCAGTATTATGTATTAAGAAACCTTGAATCTTGACCCGCGAAAGGGCTTTGTTCTTCGTTGTTCAGAGGTATGGTTGTCAGTCTACTTGCTTGAGCTCTAAGTAGTATAGAGTATGCAGGATCCCCAATCCCTTACAACTAATGGACAGTTTGATGAATGAGGTTTGCGGTAGTGTGGGATATCCCACCATCCTATGACAGACTGTGAGGAGGACAGCAGTAGAGTGAGAGGAGTCATAACCCGCAACCCCATGACAGTTAGGTGAAGGGGTCTATGATGGAGCGGTATCCTGCAATATAGTGGTAACCCGTGACACCACAATAGTCATTTGGATGGGATGTGGTGGATTAGTATAGTGTGGTACTATGGTAACTAGCGGTGTGGTGAAGGATTAGTGCAACCTCACGATGGTTCAAGTTTGGATTCGGCATGATTGTGTTTATGAGTGTTGGGTAGCTGCAAAAGTTGAAGTGTTTGTTATGAAAATTTTCTTGTAATGCTTGAGAAGTACGTATGTAATGTCGTAGTGAATTGGAAAAACAAAGAGTAGAGATTGAATTTAGAGGGGTTATAATGCTAGATTTTCTCTAGATGGATCATGATGCAAATCTCCATGTAAAGGCTTAGAGCTTGCAATTGTATTGTAACTATATATTGGTTGTTGAATAATACAATGGATATATGCTTTTGGAGGGTGGGTTTTTTTTTCTTCCAAAAGGATTTTCTCCACGTAAATATTTGTGTTCATGTCTTTTGTTCTATCTTTCATGTTTAATGATTCTATTTATTGAATATGTTTAATGCATGTTGTTGAAACTGGTTGATCTTGAAAGATCTAAAATTGCATAGAATTTCCTCTAAGGATTAATGGTGGGAAATAAACTGTCTGATTCCACTTTATGGCATAGTAGTACATGTTTTTGAAGCAATCTGAAGAAATGAATGTTACCAAAGTCACTTATTGATCTTGGATTCTCATTCTGAGATGAACCAAATTGCCCTTCAATTGGTATAAGAGATGGTTTTTCTGGTTCTGGGTATTCCTTCTATGAAGATTTCTTAGTCTGACAAGCTTGAGGAAATTTGAAGGAATCGACTGAAGATTCATCCTTTGGTGAGTGGAAGTTGTTTTCTTTTTGTTTTAGTTTTAGGAGACAACATGTAGCTTAAAGGATGGTGAAGATGGAGAAAATGGAGTTGGTCATATTGAAATGATGTGATTTGAAGCTCGCAGTTGACAGCGGAATAATCTTGATGCATGGGGTGGGATTCTTTACTTTGTGGTTGTGTTGCAATAAAGCTTTCATATTGAGTGTCTGTGTGAGAGGCTCCCTAATGATGTAGAGAATCTTGGGTTGTTTTTCAACTATGGAGTAATGTGCTTATGCTAGGTTCTTTTTCCTAGTATTAGAAGGCATTGTTTTTATTATCCCAATTGCATGTAGGCTATGGAGTTGATCATTGGATGATATGGAAGCTTCTACAATAGCTTGTCTCCCTCAGATGCATGTGCATGTTGGTGGTTTTGGAGTTGGCCTAAAATGGGCATGCAGTTCTTGAACTATTTTTTCCTTTTATGGATGCTTTGTACTTGCATGGTCTAGATTCACGTTCCTTGGATTTGAGGGTTTTATAGATTTTCCTAAAAAAATCTACGGTTATGCTAATTTGTGATAATCCACTATTTTGGTTTAATTGTTATGGTGCTTTTTTAGACTTTTGAGTCTTCCAAATGTGAAGTGGGTGTGGATGCGCATGGGTTTTTTTTCAAACACAATGGTTTTGCAAGTTTTACATGGTCAAGAAAAAACTTTTGGTTTTGTGGAGCTATAGTTAAGCTATTTTCTAGACCCTAGCTTTTGGGGTGTTACTAGGTGAGATAGTTGCAGTTTTACATGCATGCTTCGTGTATGGTGTGAGAAGGTGAGATGCTTTCTTTGCATGGGAGTTTTGGTATGTGATTAGTCACTCAAAATTTCTATGGTAATGCTTGGTGGGTTCCTAGACTATGGTGCTCGGGTTGTGGACTTGTTTGGCGAATCAGATTTGTGTTTGATCTGGTGCTTGAGTCATGTTGATCCGGTGACATTTTTAGTGAAAATTGAAGTGTCTCATTTTTTCCGTATCCGGCACCATCGAAGATCTCAAGATCCTCGATTCCAACGCAACTCGAACGGAGCAAAAAGGAGTCCGCTTTGTAGTTATGGCTACCAAACTTTGGGTCAAACCGATCGTGGGCGCCCAAGAAGTGCAAAAAATGGTATCGCAAAATCTTTGAAGTCATTATCGCAAAGAGCTCGTCCAGCTTTCCAACACAACTCGCTTCATCAAACTGACATCGTAGGCGCAAGATATCGTCAGTCAAATATCGTGCTATGAATGGTTGACTTTGACCGTACGGATGCTGACGTCAGCATTCCGTACGGTACGGACAGTGACTGGACTATTTGGAATTCGGCATCCACATCATCCGTATGGAACCAATCGGGAGCTGACACGTGGCAGTCCGTACAGAGTTGACATGGCATCCATGTGGCGGTACAGTCAGCGACAGGTGGCAGTGAGTCATCGTACACGTCGGCATCTGAGTCAGCACGCCACGTCATCAGTTTGCACAGTCAGTTCTCTGTCAGCGGACACGTCTTCAAGATCAGCGAATTGTAATCCGCCACGTGGCACATGCTTGGCATGCCACGTGGCCCTGGTCTCGTGCACTCGACGGTTTTTGAATTTGTTTCAAAAAACGTCTATTGGGGGATTCGAACCCCTATTCTCCCGCACAAGAGTTGGTTGACTGGCCGTTGCGCCACATTCGGGCCGCTAACAATGTATGGATTCCGATTTGTTTTGTTATTGTTTGATTTGAGTTTGTTTGTTAAAAATGCCTACGGCCGGGAGTGGAACCCGGGACCGCTGGGCTCCCAAAAAGGCATATCACCAACGGGCCACGGAACAGTCTTTAGTCTTTATAGGCGTCGGTTACTTTTATTGAGTGTTTTGGTGACCGAATGCCTTATTTTTAAAACAAACTCCTAATTTAAAATAAACAAACAACTATTAAATCCTTTAAGGATAAGAATGTAACCTCCAAAACTATATGAGCCCGTGAATAAAAAACTAAAAGGGCTTAAATTTGATATTTTTTGGATTAAAGGGGATATTTTGAAGATTTCTATGTATTTTGGAGAGATAAGGTGGATTTGTAAAATCAATTGGTTAAAGGCCAATTTGAGGAAATTTTATGTATTTAAAGGGGGCTTGAGGTGAGAGTTGGGATCAAGTTTTTTTTCAGGTGACGAAGTCTTGAAGCTGTGGAGTTAATCGAAAGAGAGGTCTTGTGGAGATTCTTTGAGTCATTCTCGCACGTCAGAGCGCTGTTATGCTGCCGAAGTGCTTGGAGAATGATTGTGGTGCTTTGTAATCGATTTTGGAGTTAATCGGATCGGTCTCTCTATTGGAGTGGACCCGACGAAGTCACTTTCGTGTGATGAACTCCGCTAACAATCAAGCACTTCTCTTTCTTCTTCTCGGCTTCTCATTTCCTTCCTTCAAGTAAATCACCTTGTTATTACTTTCATTCTGCTATTTCCCGCTAATTTTTGATTTAATTGACTGAAATAATCATTGTAAAAGCATTGTAAAAGCTAAGCATTTAAATATCAAGTAATCTAGTCTAGTGATCCTATACTGCATCAAGTTGGTATCGTGAGCTCTTGGTGACTTTTATTACGCTTATTTGTTGTTTTTTGAATGCTAACGAGATCCAGGATTCAGAAGGGTGAAGGCAAGCTCGAAGACTTTGATCCTGAGATCGGGAAGCGAAGATCATTTCCAAAGATGTCAGTTTCTAGAATGGAGGTTCCTGAAGAAATCAGTGAGCAGGAATTTCGAAGAGCATTCCTTGAGATGAAGGCTAAGGTGGATATTCTTTTTCAGGAGAGACAAGAATGGAAGGAACGTGAAGAAGGTTCGTCGAAGCAAGAAGATCGCAAAGACAAGAAAGAGGAACAACATAGAGATGGTGGCAAGAAACAAGATCATCCCTTTTCTTCTTCTCCTCCCTCTTCTCCTTCTCCTTCTTCTCCATCTTCTCCTCATTCTATTTCTTCTAATCCTTTCAAGAGTGGGTATAAACCTAAGATCAAACTGGATGTAAAATTTGACTTGCCTAAATATTGTGGTGAACTTAATGCTGAAAAATTGGATGATTGGATTCAACAAATTGAGGTTTGTTGTAGAGTCCAGAACCTATTAGATGATGTTGATAGGATCCAATTATCTACTCTTCGTTTAGGAGGTACAGCCTTAACTTGGTGGGAGAGTAAGTCTAAGGCAGAAGTTTCACAACATGGTAGAGTCAGTTTAACTTGGGAAGAATTTATTAATGCTCTTAAGAAGCAGTTTTATCCCTTAGGACATATGCAGCAGTTAATGATGGATTGGCAAATGTTTAGGCAAGGGAAGGGTCAAACTGTCCAAGAGTACACCCATGAATTCAGGAAAAGGGCTATTGCTTTGAATGTTCCTTTGTATACCCAGGACACGTTGTTGAAGTACATAGGAGGTCTACATTCCTACCTTAGGCATTCCATTTTGGTTTTGAACCCTTGTAATCTGGATGAAGTGTCTGTTCAAGCTACACACTTAGAGTCAAGGGGTAAAGGATCTTTTATTGATAAGTTTGATAATGATGTAAAGAAATCTTCTAAGAATGCAGAGACAGGGAAAGGAAAGAAGGCAGCTACAATTAAAAAGGATGAGAAGCTTTCTTGTACTCATTGTGACAAGAATGGTCATGATGAAGAACATTGTTGGCGGTTACATCCTGAATTGAAGCCTAAGTGGGCTCAAAGACGGAATCAGAAACATAAAGGTAAGGAGAAAGCCACGAATGTTGTTATGGATCTTGGTTCAGATTCAGATGATGAGCTTCTTCTTCTACATTTAATGATTTCTCTGAAGATGTAAAAAGGAATGAACTTTTCCACTTAAGGGTTGGTGCTAAGAGCAAGAAATTGATGCACTCATAGATAGTGGTTTCAAGCGAATTTAATTTCGAAGTGTTGTAAAGAACTGGGATTAAAACTACTATCAACATAAGAAACCTATCCACTAGGTTGATTTGTGAAAATGATAAGTCATAGTAACAAAACAATGCCTCTTAAGATTCACAATCACTAGTAAATTTGTGGATGAAGTACGGTTTGATGTAGTTCCACTGGATATCTGTGGGATAGTGCTTGGTAGCCCTTATCTTTATGATAGAAAAGCAATCTTCTACAGGCAACAAAATCATTATCACTTGTTTAAGGATGGCATTCAGTACATAGTACATTCTCACAAGATTAAGACTGATCAATCTTTTGCAAAACACGTATTAAAGAGGGTAATTAATGCAAGTAAAGAGTTAACTCTTTATGTTTGTCAAGATGTGGTTCTACACTTGAACTTCTGGAGTAGCTAACCGTGGGTCGATGTTGCGTGATGCACTTACGCTATTGATGAGAAAAGGATGCTTGAAAGCATTGATGAATCGTTGGGTAAAAATGTTCTTGTTGTGAAGGATCGATATATTGTTGATTTATTCTCTTTCATTTCTACATTGATGTTCAGCTTGATGCTAGTCAATTTTTGTTGGATAGCGGCTACTTACAATTGATGTGATGTGCTTATGGAAGTGATAAAGTTATGTTTATGTTCAACAATCTTGTTGCAGCCTTCATTGTGCTTGTGGAGCCGCATTCGGGATACTGTAGGATAATAGACAAGTGGGGAGGCCAAGTCCTCACTTATTGTCGAGTAAATGTACTTTGGAGGTCCAAAAGGTCTTCGGGGAGGCCCGATCCGCTGGACATTTTTCGTTGAAAATTGAAGTGTCTCATTTTTTCAAAATCTGCACCATCGGAAGATCTCAGTCTCCGATTCCAACGAACGCAGAACTCTAACGGGAGCAAAAAAGGAGTCCAGCTTGAAAAGGCGGCCAGCCAAACTTTGGGTCAAACCGGATCAGGCCCAAGAAGTGCAAAAAATGGCATCGCCAAAAATCTTCTTTCAAAGTTGGCATCATCGCGGCGAGCTCGTCGCTTTCCAACACAACTTGTTTCATCAAACTGACATCGTAGGCGCAAGATATCGTCAGTCAAATATCGTGCTATGAATGGTTGACTTTGACCGTACGGATGCTGACGTCAGCATTCCGTACGGTACGGACAGTGACTGGACTATTTGGAATTCGGCATCCACATCATCCGTATGGAACCAATCGGGAGCTGACACGTGGCAGTCCGTACAGAGTTGACATGGCATCCATGTGGCGGTACAGTCAGCGACAGGTGGCAGTGAGTCATCGTACACGTCGGCATCTGAGTCAGCACGCCACGTCATCAGTTTGCACAGTCAGTTCTCTGTCAGCGGACACGTCTTCAAGATCAGCGAATTGTAATCCGCCACGTGGCACATGCTTGGCATGCCACATGGCCCTGGTCTCGTGCACTCGACGGTTTTTGAATTTGTTTCAAAAAATGTCTATTGGGGGATTCGAACCCCTATTCTCTCGCACAAGAGTTGGCTGACTGGCCGTTGCGCCACATTCGGGCCGCTAACAATGTATGGATTCCGATTTTTTTTGTTATTGTTTGATTTGAGTTTGTTTGTTAAAAATGCCTACGGCCGGGAGTGGAACCCGGGACCGCTGGGCTCCCAAAAAGGCATATCACCAACGGGCCACGGAACAGTCTTTAGTCTTTATAGGCGTCGGTTACTTTTATTGAGTGTTTTGGTGACCGAATGCCTTATTTTTAAAACAAACTCCTAATTTAAAATAAACAAACAACTATTAAATCCTTTAAGGATAAGAATGTAACCTCCAAAACTATATGAGCCCGTGAATAAAAAACTAAAAGGGCTTAAATTTGATATTTTTTGGATTAAAGGGGATATTTTGAAGATTTCTATGTATTTTGGAGAGATAAGGTGGATTTGTAAAATCAATTGGTTAAAGGCCAATTTGAGGAAATTTTATGTATTTAAAGGGGGCTTGAGGTGAGAGTTGGGATCAAGTTTACTTTCAGGTGACGAAGTCTTGAAGCTGTGGAGATAATCGGGAGAGAGGTCTTGTGGAGATTCTTTGAGTCATTCTTGCACGTCAAAGCGCTGTTACGCTGCCGAAGTGCTTGGAGAATGATTATGGTGCTTTGTAATTGATTTTGGAGTTAATCGGATCGGTCTCTCTATTGGAGTGGACCCGGAGACGTAGTCACTTTCGTGACGAACTCCGTTATCAAACGTTGTTTGCACTTCTCTTCTTCTCTCTCTTTCTGTCTCTCATTTCCTTCCTTTCTGTTAAATCACCTTGTTATTACTTTTATTCTGTTATTTCCTTAAGTTAATTTTGATTTAATTGACTTGAAATAATCAAAAGCATTGTAAAAGTTAAGCATTTAAATACTGCAATCTAGTCTAGATCCTACGCATCACATGTTGTCTACATGGTTATTCTCTTTGAGATCTCAATCTTGCAGTTTCTAGTGCAATAGTGGGTTTGCATGTTATATTGATTGGATCTACGGGTTTTGCAATGTTGTGGGTTGTCTTTACCTACATGTTTGTTATGGGACAACTCATAAGTGTATTGTCTATATCCATGAGGTTTGATTATGTGATGATGTAGACTTGTTAGGTGGCCTTGTCTGTGGTCACTTGTGAATTGGTGTGGTTGTTTTGAGATGAGAGGATGGCTTATACAAGAGTACCTAGATAGTTAGTTATGGGGACCTGTAGTATGTGTATCACGATGTCATAAATAGCTTGGATACACAACTTGGTGTAAGTTTTTGATAGTGATGGTATTTTTTCTTGGTTTGGATATCTTGGTGCTACTTGGTATTGTTGTCAGATGGACATGTTGATGTGTGGAATTGGAGTATTTTAATATTAGCAGATGTTTGGTCATGATGCTTGGAGAGCTCAGTTTCCACAGTTCAGTGGGAGCTCTAGCAATGACTTGGTCATGATGCTTGGAGAGCTTGGTTGTCATGGTTCAGTGGGAGCTTTAGCAGTGACTGTGGATGAATGATATTATTTAGTGTTGTAGATCTTTCTAGGAGGAGCTCTTAGATCTCGTTGCTACAGAAGGGTGCTTTCACATTTGCATGGACAATATTTAAGATGTGTAACATCTTGGGGCCATGTAGGACTCTTGGAGTCTTTGGTTGAGGTGTTGGTGGTGCTTGACAGGTGCTATTGGTTTAGAGTTTGCTTGGTTTTATGTCATGATATACTCTTGATTGCGATTAGAATTTTGGAATGATGCATTTCTCTCGAGACCATGGTATGTTCACTTGGAGCATGGGATCTCCTAAGGAGGATGGTAAGATCATGATGTTATGATAAGTTCTTGATTCAAATGATTGGAGGTTTGACAGTGGTTTGGTGATTCTCTGTGTTTTGGGTGCATTGGTCATATGCTTGAGAACTTCATGAGAGTACAGTGATGAATTTGGAGTTTAATGTGAGATGATTGTTTGCAGGTTCTCATGGATACATGGAGAATGAGGTGAGGTGAGAATGAGATGAGAGAAGTGTTGTTGAGATGGGTACTCTTAATGAGATCTCAACAGAAAGTACGAGGAGCCTACACCTTGGTTGGACATGAGTTCAATAGAGACCTATGAGGATATTTCTCTTGGAGAGTCATGATGGCTTGCATATCTTGGAGGAGCATTCTCATTCCCCACTCTTGGTCTACCCAATGACTTATCACTTGAGAGGTAATGCCCATTTTTTCTCCCAGGTTCTTTATGCTTTCTTTCATAGACATAGATCTTGAGTTGCTATTAGATGGTTCTAGAGGATTCATTATGAGAGATGGATAGCATGGTTATCTCCTTGGGATTGCATTTTTATTTATGATTATCATAGGGGATGGTAGTGGGTTGATTTCCTGAGATGGGAAATGGAGTAGTTTGGTCTTCTTTGAGAAGCTTACATCCATGTAGATACATGATGCATATGTTATGTTTGATCTCTTGAGGTTGAACAGGTTTGGATGTTGTTATAGATTTTATCTTAGGGTTATGAAGGATATCTTACATGACACAGTTGGCATTTAGATGTGTATGTAGAAGGGCATGCTACATGTTTATGATTTGCAGATTTTTCTCTTTAGTCTGGTTCTTCTTCCTGTATGCTCACATTCATATGACTTTAGAAGTGAGATTTCTATGTTGAGCTATGGTGATCACTAGTTTGTGGTCATGTGTTGTTAGTTGGGTGATGAAATGGAGGTTCATGTATCTCTTTCTTTTGTCGAATATGGAGAACATGGGAGAGATATGGAAGATTATTGAGAGAGATGTTTCTTGCAACAGTTAGTTGCAAGATTTGCATATCATTTTGGATGGTCCTTAGTACTAAATGGCTACACTTTCTATGTGTTGTGATTGGTATACTCTTTTTTTCTTTGATATTTTCAGATTTCATCCATGCAGTGGGAGTTCCTAGATGTGTTTGGCCTTCTTTGACTGGTTGGCACATGGAGCTTGTATTTGTAGTTGATGGGTTGGCTATGTAGGTGGCATGAGTTTTCTGATGTGGATACCTTTGAGGTATGGGTGATTGGATGGATTAACACTTGTTGTGTGTGCTATTTTAAATTGTGTGGGTTAATCAATTGGATGGAAGCAGTCAGTTTCCTAGTTGTTTTTCTTACTAATGTTCTATCTTGTTTTCTGGAGGATGTCTTCACGGTTGTGCTTAGGTTGGGGGATTTGAAGTTGGTGTCGTTGATGCTTTTGTATAGCTTGTGAGCATAGTGGAGTGGTGGCAATATTATGTATCCTTTTCTATTAGTTGGATATGATGCTTGTGTTCTTTAGACTGGTACATATACACCATGGCTCGTTCCTTTCCTTTAGAGGATGGATGGAACTATTGCCTGAGATGGTGGACATCTTGGATGTTGTTGTAGGTGTCTTGGGTGCTACAGTGAATTTAAGTGTTGATTGAGAGCTAGTAAGTTCTTTTTCAAGTGGGAGAATGTTGAGAAAAAGGTGTCTCAAAATTACTGGTGTAAAAGACTTAGCTAAATTTGTGCTAAGTTTGTAGGTTTCAAATTTCGGGCTTCAGGCTTATTGCTTATCGAATGCAGTTGAAGAAGACTTAGAAAATTTGAAGTATTTCAGAAATCAAACTTTGGAGCTTCATCGTATGATTTACTTGTGAATTCTATGGTATCGGGTATTGAGAAACCCTGAATCTCAACTCGTGAAAGGACTTCGTTCTTCGCTATTTGGAGGTATGGTTGTTGGTCTACTTGCTTGAGCTCTAAGCAGTATGGAGCATGCAGGATCCCCAATCCTCAACAATTGATGGACAATCTGATGAATGAGGCTTGCGGTAGTGTAGGATATCCCATCATCCCGTGATAGTTCGTGAGAAGGCCAATAGTAGAGCGGGAGGAGTCATAACTCACAACCGCATGATAGTTAGGTGAAGGGGTTTACAGTGGAGCGGTATCCTGCGGTATAGTAGTAACCCGTAACACCACAATAGTCATTTGAATGGGTTGCGGTAGAATGGTATAGTGCGGTATTGAGGTGAAGGATTAGTGCAACCGTGAAGGTTCAAGCTTGGATTCAGAGATTGTATATGACTATTGGGTGGTTGTAGTATTGAAGAGTTTATGATAGTTTTCTTAAAATAATTTGAGAAGGTGTATGTAATGTCAGTGCATTGGAATAACAGAGAGTAGAGATTGAATTCAGAGGGGTTATGCTACTAGTTTTTCTCTAGATGGAACATGATGTAAATCTCCATGTAAGGCTTAGAGCCTGCAATTGTATTGTAACTATTTATTGGTTGTTGAATAATACGATGGACCTATGCTTTTGGAGGGTGGGTTTTTTT